>JAGFNQ010000384.1:90457-125086 GCA_024364735.1 Boesenbergia rotunda | reverse complement strand
TGTAACGCCCCAAAATTCCCATTTTTAGTTTTTAAAGTCCTTAGAATTATTAGAAATAGTTTAGAAATATTCTAGATATTTTTAGGAATTTTTAGAGTATTTTTATGGAATTTTCCGAGTCCGTTTGGTATTTTTGGAAAAAGGAAAAAAGAAAATAAAAAGAAAAAAAATTAATAAACCACTTAAGGGGCAGCCGGCGATCGAACCCCGACCACCACGAAACCAAGGGAGCGCGCGGCCAGCTGGGCTAGGGTATCAAGCACAGAAAAGAAAGGAGAGACCTATATTTAAGGGGTAGTTAGGTCGAATTGCCCCATAAGTATAAATGGAAAAAAACCAGTTTAGTGCAGCGGGTGGATCGAACCCGCGACCACCACGAAACAGCCCGCGCGCACAACCAGCCGGCTAAGGGTATCAAGCACAGAAAAGGAAGGAGAGATTATATTTAAGCCGTAGTTAATTTAATCCGCCCCTTAAGTATAAATAGCTAATTAAAGAGAGAAGTTTTATTTTCTCTCAAACCCTCTCCCTTCCCCTAACCTGCGCCGACCCTCTCTTCCCTCTCCTCTCTTGGGCGACACCAACACCAAGCCAAGAGGGCCGACCGAGACCCGTCTCCAAGAGATAATCCTATATTCGGGATCCCCGCGACGAGAGGAACGCGTAGACGTAAAGAATTCTTCGAGATCTTAAGTTTTCTCCGAGCTCTAGACCTCTATCTTGGTTGTAAGTCCAAGATATCAATGTAAGTACTGCTCACCTGCAGTAAGAGGCGGTTTTACCGCGAGAATTTCCTTTAAAAGTTTTTAAAAGAGAATTTTTCCTTTTTGCTTCAGTTTTGCATGTGCTCTTAGTTTTATATGCTTGTATATGTTTGATAAGCACCCTATGTGAGTTTAGGGTCAAGAAAGTTATGAGGAAAGAAAAGAAGATAAAGATAAGAAAAGAAAAGGCCAAGGCCTTAAGAAAATCCCCAAAAGTCAAGACTTAGGGATTTTAGCACGCAAGGTGCTCCAGAAAAATGCCAAGGCATTTACAGATCAGTAAGAAAAGAAAGAAAAGCTATTTTACTTTATAAGGCCAGTACCCGGCGTCCAAGGGCGTCGTTAAAGAAATCCAGGTGTCCAATTCCAAGGTCTTGGCCCTGGTAGACCAAGGTCTGCTCTATTAGGATTGGTGGCTCGCTACCCCAACCTTTTAGGGAACGCGCATTCAGATGGTACTTACGTCTTCAGTGGATCCAAGTGATTAGTATTTTCAAGTATATGCTTTAGCAAAGTTTTCGAAAATACAAAAAGTTTTCAAAAGATAAAGAATAGCTAAAGTTTCAAGTTGAGCCAAGAAAAGTAGATTGAGATTATTTATTGCTTGAGTATGCATGTTTTGAGTTATACATGTTTAGTTTAGTTTCTTTCAAGCATATCAGTATCTCATATGATTTTCATATTGTTCTAGAAGCATGTATGCATATTTCGAGTTTTTGTGAGCTAGATAGTACTTACTAAGCTTTTGCTTATAGATGCATTTCCTCTTATTGCAGATAAAGGTAAAGGCAAGCAATTCTGAAGGAAGACGACGAGGCGGTGCTGAGTAAAGTGTGTGTGGTGGCTGAGTATGGAGAGATCTTCGAGACAAGACAATTTAACTATTCAAACTACAATGTTATAGTTTATTCAGATTTTAAGTTCTTGTTTTATGGAGTTAGTAAACATTTAAGTTTTGGATAGTTTTACATGCTCAATTGCTTAGAGTAGAGTTTCCATGTCATTTCATTTAGCTTATATAATCTTATGCTTGCATTGGATGAGTAGAAATGTGAGTAGATGGAGATATTGATACTTTGTTAGAAAATAGACGCATGTGCCAAGATAGTATCAAATTCTCTTTGAACTAAGTTTTTATTGCTTAAATATGTCTAGAAAAGTTGCATTCATATTCCATAATGCTTTAGAAGTGTTATAGAACCTTGCATGATGAGTTTAAATGGTTAGAAGCAAAGATTGGTACAAACCTTAGTGTTAAAGTTTAAATAGCTTTTAGTAGTTTGTTTTCTTCCATAAAAGTCCTAAATTCAAGTTTGTGGATTCGTTTGATTGGCTAAACCTTTTAGGAAACTGACATAGAGTATAGAAATGGCATCATAGTGTTATATGGCCCGAAATTGAAGGAATGGTGGCTTGGACAGCAAGGGCCGAATTCTGTAAAACAGAATACAGCCGTATCAGTCGACTGCCACGTCATCAGTCGACTGATACAGGCTGTTTAAGAAGGGTAAGGTTATTTTCGATAAGTATTAGCTATGGTTCGAGAAGAGAGTATGACATGGTATTATTATACATGATTTGCTTAAGTTAGAATATAATTGTTAGCAGAATCTAAAAGTTTAAAAAAAAAAAAAAAGATTTCCGCATTTTACTTTTAGTCATGTATCAAAAGTAGAGAAGTAGAGAGAAGTAACGATCCGTCTAAGACAGGAGAAGGCGGGTCGCTACAGTTGGTATCAGAGCAGGTCCCATTCTCCAGCATCACACACACATCAGCATCAACCTTGCCGTCTTCAAGTAAGAAAGCTTTAAGTTTCAGTTTTTTTATTGCTCCTTTATTTAACTGCAGTATAGAGAGATGCTTAAGTACTTACTCATATGTGCATAGAACAAGGAAGCATGTTTAATACCTTAGTATCATGGAATCATGTTTAATCCCTAGAATGGATATTAGAGAAATGCTTAAGTACTTACTTGATTTGCCCAAAAGTAAGTTTTGGGATTATGGCACGCAAGGTGCTTGATAAAAGTTTTGAGTAAGACCAAGGTCTTACTAAGCCCTAGAACGAGTTCTAGGACTAAGAAATGAGATAAGAATCAAGACCAAGGTCTTGTTGTATCCTAAAGCAAGTTTGGGAACATTACCATTAAGTGTTAAGTTATACATTTGAGGACGCCCTAGAAAGGCCCAAAACGAGGAGCAAGCTCCTAGAAGGCAAGAAGCGTACCTCATTCAGTAGGAGAAACTGAAGCCAGGGAACTTCCCAGGCACAAGCAAACCATGGGATGCTTAATCATGGTTCAAAACGTTGGAAAGAATAGTAGGGCTACTGGACTGGCATGAGGTAGAGAAGATAAAGTGTGCATCTTTCTGCCTTACGGGAGATGCTAGAATATAGTGGAAGAGAGTCAAGGCCAAGAGAAATGTCAGCCAGATGACATGGGCCGACTTCGAGACTGAGTTCTTCGAAGAATACTCTCACATGCAAGTAACCAACAAGCATTATGATGAATTCACGGAGTTCAGACAAGGAGAACTATCCGTGGATGAAGCAGTGAAGATGTTTAAGCGGTTAGCTCATCTGTGCCCAGAGCTAGTTAGCACAGAAAAAGAGATAGTTAGGCTAATGCTCAAGATGTTAAGGCCTGAGATAGCGTTGAAGGGGGGCTAGCGGTGTTAAGAGGCTGCAAACCTCTGAGGAACTAATAAGTAGTGCTTTGATCGCTGAGCACTACTTAAACAGTATAAAGGCCCCAGAAAGGTTGAACGATGAAGTTCTTAACAACCTTACCGTCAGGGGAAGTAATGGCCTCTACTGAGAGGCTAAGGGCAGTATCAATCTAGATTTCCAACCGAGAGCTCTACAGTGACTTGTTAGTCCTTGAGATGAAGGATTACGATGTCATTTTAGGAATGGACTTCTTGAGCAAGTATAATGCTTCTATAGACTGCCGCAAGAAAAAGTCAAGTTCACACCAGAAGCAGAACCTTCATTTGAGTTTATTGGAGACCCAAGGAGAAAGATAAATAGGTTCCTACCTACCTTACAAGCTCAGAGAATGTTAGAGAAGGGGTGCTCTGGTTTTCTAGCTCATATAGTGGATGCGAGTCAAGGAGAAGGATTGAAGAGAGAAGAAGTGAGGGTAGTCTGTGACTATCCTGAAGTGTTTCCTGAAGAGTTACCAGGACTCCCTCCCAATCGGGAAATTGAGTTTGAAATTGAGTTGGCCCCAGGAACCAACCCAATTTCGAAGGCACCTTATCGTATGTCTCCAGCAGAGTTGAAGGAATTACAAGAGCAACTCCAAGAGCTACTAGACAAGGGCTTCATTCGCCCGAGTCATTCACCCTGGGGAGCTCCTGTACTTTTCGTCAAGAAGAAGGATGGGTCTATGCGTCTGTGCATAGACTACAGAGCTCTGAACAAGGTAACCATCAAGAACAAGTACCCCCTTCCTAGAATAGATGATTTGTTTGATCAATTCAAAGGGGCTACAGTGTTCTCGAAGATAGATTTGCGTTCTGGGTATCATCAGCTGAAGGTTAAAGAAAGTGACATTCCCAGGACGGCCTTCAGGACAAGATACGACCACTACGAATTTGTAGTAATGCCTTTTGGAGTAACCAATGCCCCAGCAGTCTTCATGGAGCTGATGAACCACATCTTTAGAGAGTATCTCGATAAATTCGTCATTGTGTTTATTGACGATATTCTCATATACTCACAGACTCCAGAGGACCATGCTACACACTTGAGGATAGTGCTGCAGATCCTTCAGCAGGAGAAGCTCTATGCAAAATTCTCAAAGTGTGAGTTTTGGCTAGATCAGGTGACCTTCCTAGGTCACATTGTATCCAAAGAAGGCATTCAAGTTGATCCAGCCAAGATAGAAGCAGTCAGCAACTGGTGTAGACCCAAGAATGCCAGTGAGATCAGAAGCTTCTTAGGCCTGGCAGGATATTACAGAAAATTTGTAGAGGACTTTTCCAGGATAGCCTCTCCACTCACAGCCTTGACCAGAAAGAACAAGAAGTTTGAATGGTCAGATAAATACGAGCACAGTTTTCTAGAGCTGAAGAAGAGACTGACCAGTGCTCCCATCCTGACTGTTCCAGAGAGTGGCAAGGCCTTTGACATCTACAGTGATGCATCCAAGATGGGCCTTGGAGCTGTCCTCATGCAAGATGGTAAAGTAATAGCATATGCCTCCAGACAGCTCAAGGACTACGAGAAGAATTACCCTACGCATGACCTTGAGCTAGCAGCTGTGGTTTTTGCACTGAAGCTTTGGAGACACTACCTATATGGAGTGCAGTGCAGAATCTTCACAGACCATCAGAGTTTGAAGTACTTCTTCACTCAGAAGGATCTGAATATGAGGCAGCGCAGGTGGCTAGAGTTGGTTAAAGATTATGACTGTGAAATCCTCTACCACCCAGGTAAAGCTAATAAAGTGGCAGATGCACTGAGCAGAAAATCCTGTGCACACTGATGTCCTTTCATCACTGTCTCTACCACTTCAGAAAGAAATAAAGAATTTTAGAGTCGAGGTAATAATTGGGTAATTTTCTGCATTGACCCTAGAGTCAACCCTGCTTAAAGATATACAAGAAAAGCAAGATCAAGACCCAGAGATCCAGAAGATCAAGCAGGGGATCCAAGAGGCAGAAAATTCAGAGTTTCGAATATCAGACAGTGGCATACTCTATTTTGGAGACCGCCTTTGCGTCCCCAATGATGAGGAACTAAGAAAGAATATTTTAGAAGAAGCCCACAGTACCCCGTACTCTATGCATCCTGGTTCTACCAAGATGTACCAAGATTTAAAGCAAAGGTTTTGGTGGTCTGGACTCAAGCGAGACGTGGCCAGATATATCAGTACCTGCTTGACCTGTCAGAGAGTCAAGGCAGAGCACCAGAGACCAGGAGGAGTTCTACAGCCTCTTCCCATTCCAGAGTGGAAGTGGGAAGAAATATCCATGGACTTTATCACAGGTCTTCCAAGAACCACCCATGGACATGATGCAATTTGGGTGATAGTGGACAGGTTGACCAAATCTGCCCACTTCCTAGCCATCAAGTTATCGCATTCGATAGAGCAATTAGCACAGCTGTATGTGAAAGAAGTGATCAGGCTTCATGGAGTTCCGAGGTCGATCGTGTCTGACAGAGATGGGCGATTCACCTCCCATTTTTGGAAGTGTGTTCAGGACGCCCTAGGCACCAAACTTCAGTTCAGCACAGCTTTCCATCCTCAGACAGATGGACAGACAGAGAGAGTAAATCAGATTTTAGAAGACATGCTCAGGGCTTGTGCATTGGACTTTAAAGGTAGTTGGTGTAAATTTCTGTGCTTAGCCGAGTTTGCCTACAATAATAGCTATCAGGCCACCATCAGGATGGCACCTTATGAGGCATTATATGGCAGGAAATGTAGATCACCCATATGTTGGCAAGAAGCTGGTGAGAAGAAAGAAATGGAGTCAGGACTAGACAGCCAGACTGAGCTTATAGATGAGACCACTCAGGCTATCCAGACGATCCGCCAGAGGATTGAGACTGCCCAGAGTCGACAGAAAAGTTATGCTGACACACGCCGTAGGCCACTTGAATTCCAAGTTGGAGATTCAGTATTTCTTAAGGTCGCTCCCATGAAGGGAGTGGTGAGATTTGGCAAGAAGGGCAAGCTAAGTCCTCGCTACATAGGACCCTATGAGATTATAAAGAGAGTTGGGAAGGTAGCCTATGAGCTGGACTTACCAGAGGATATGTCAGCTATCCATAGTACATTTCATGTCTCTATGCTAAAGAAGTGTATTCACGACCCTAGCCAAGTGATTCAGCCTCAGTCAGTACAGATCCAAGAAGATCTTAGTTATGAGAGCAGACCGACACAGATAGTGGACAAAGCAGTTAAAAGATTAAGAAACAAAGAAGTGCCACTAGTGAAGGTCATCTGGCAGAATCAAAAGCATGAAGAGGCTACTTGGGAACGTGAGGACAGCATGAGAGAACGATATCCAGAGTTATTCTAAGTTCGAGGACGAACTTTTTATAAGGTATGGGGGATTGTAACGCCCCAAAATTCCCATTTTTAGTTTTTAAAGTCCTTAGAATTATTTAGAAATAGTTTAGAAATATTCTAGATATTTTTAGGAATTTTTAGAGTATTTTTATGGAATTTTCCGAGTCCGTTTGGTATTTTTGGAAAAAAGGGAAAAAGAAAATAAAAAGAAAAAAAATTAATAAAACACTAAAGGGGCAGCCGGCGCTCGAACCCCCGACCACCACGAAACCAAGGGAGCGCGCGGCCAGCTGGGCTAGGTATCAAGCAGAGAAAAGAAAGGAGAGACCTATATTTAAGGGGTAGTTAGGTCGAATTGCCCCATAAGTATAAATGGAAAAAAATCAGTTTAGTGCAGCGGGTGGATCGAACCCGCGACCACGGCGAAACAGCCCGCGCGCACAACCAGCCGAGCTAGGGTATCAAGCACAGAAAAGGAAGGAGAGATTTATATTTAAGCCGTAGTTAAGTTAATCCGCCCCCTTAAGTATAAATAGCTAATTAAAGAGAGAAGTTTTATTTTCTCTCAAACCCTCTCCCTTCCCCTAACCTGCGCCGACCCTCTCTTCCCTCTCCTCTCTTGGGCGACACCAACACCAAGCCAAGAGGGCCGACCGAGACCCGTCTCCAAGAGATAATCCTATATTCGGGATCCCCGCGACGAGAGGAACGCGTAGACGTAAAGAATTCTTCGAGATCTTAAGTTTTCTCCGAGCTCTAGACCTCTATCTTGGTTGTAAGTCCAAGATATCAATGTAAGTACTGCTCACCTGCAGTAAGAGGCGGTTTTACCGCGAGAATTTCCTTTAAAAGTTTTTAAAAGAGAATTTTTCCTTTTTGCTTCAGTTTTGCATGTGCTCTTAGTTTCTTATATGCTTGTATATGTTTGATAAGCACCCTATGTGAGTTTAGGGTCAAGAAAGTTATGAGGAAAGAAAAGAAGATAAAGATAAGAAAAGAAAAGGCCAAGGCCTTAAGAAAATCCCCAAAAGTCAAGACTTAGGGATTTTAGCACGCAAGGTGCTCCAGAAAATGCCAAGGCATTTACAGATCAGTAAGAAAAGAAAGAAAAGCTATTTTACTTTATAAGGCCAGTACCCGGCGTCCAAGGGCGTCGTTAAAGAAATCCAGGTGTCCAATTCCAAGGTCTTGGCCCTGGTAGACCAAGGTCTGCTCTATTAGGATTGGTGGCTCGCTACCCCAACCTTTTAGGGAACGCGCATTCAGATGGTACTTACGTCTTCAGTGGATCCAAGTGATTAGTATTTTCAAGTATATGCTTTAGCAAAGTTTTCGAAAATACAAAAAGTTTTCAAAAGATAAAGAATAGCTAAAGTTTCAAGTTGAGCCAAGAAAAGTAGATTGAGATTATTTATTGCTTGAGTATGCATGTTTTGAGTTATACATGTTTAGTTTAGTTTTCTTTCAAGCATATCAGTATCTCATATGATTTTCATATTGTTCTAGAAGCATGTATGCATATTTCGAGTTTTTGTGAGCTAGATAGTACTTACTAAGCTTTTGCTTATAGATGCATTTCCTCTTATTGCAGATAAAGGTAAAGGCAAGCAATTCTGAAGGAAGACGACGAGGCGGTGCTGAGTAAAGTGTGTGTGGTGGCTGAGTATGGAGAGATCTTCGAGACAAGACAATTTAACTATTCAAACTACAATGTTATAGTTTATTCAGATTTTAAGTTCTTGTTTTATGGAGTTAGTAAACATTTAAGTTTTGGATAGTTTTACATGCTCAATTGCTTAGAGTAGAGTTTCCATGTCATTTCATTTAGCTTATATAATCTTATGCTTGCATTGGATGAGTAGAAATGTGAGTAGATGGAGATATTGATACTTTGTTAGAAAATAGACGCATGTGCCAAGATAGTATCAAATTCTCTTTGAACTAAGTTTTTATTGCTTAAATATGTCTAGAAAAGTTGCATTCATATTCCATAATGCTTTAGAAGTGTTATAGAACCTTGCATGATGAGTTTAAATGGTTAGAAGCAAAGATTGGTACAAACCTTAGTGTTAAAGTTTAAATAGCTTTTAGTAGTTTGTTTTCTTCCATAAAAGTCCTAAATTCAAGTTTGTGGATTCGTTTGATTGGCTAAACCTTTTAGGAAACTGACATAGAGTATAGAAATGGCATCATAGTGTTATATGGCCCGAAATTGAAGGAATGGTGGCCTTGGACAGCAAGGGCCGAATTCTGTAAAACAGAATACAGCCGTATCAGTCGACTGCCACGTCATCAGTCGACTGATACAGGCTGTTTAAGAAGGGTAAGGTTATTTTCGATAAGTATTAGCTATGGGTTCGAGAAGAGAGTATGACATGGTATTATTATACATGATTTGCTTAAGTTAGAATATAATTGTTAGCAGAATCTAAAAGTTTAAAAGAAAAAAAAAAAGGATTTCCGCATTTTACTTTTAGTCATGTATCAAAAGTAGAGAAGTAGAGAGAAGTAACGATCCGTCTAAGACAGGAGAAGGCGGGTCGCTACAGCAGTTACTATAGAAGTAACAGCTACACGGTGTAGTAGATAGGTGTCTAATAACTGTTAAAACTTACAGTAGTAACTACAAATAGTTACTAAAAGATATACTAATAAATTTGAGGTAAAATCATGATGTAGCAGTAACTACAAAGTTACATGTTGTACCAGAATCTCTCCAGTTAAAGGCCGGTGTAGCTCCCCAAAATCAAAAAAACTCGACGTTGCCACCCCAGCCCAAACATATGGGATAGCCGTTCAATTTCATGTTACAAGACATGGTAGAGTTCAGTATTATACATATAGTTGGTACAATGTGTAACACCTACACGTTGAAATAATAACTATACATATAGCTACCACACGTTGTAGCAGAAACTTTGAGTTGCTAGCAAGTTGTAGTAGCTATTGGATAATAGCTGCTACAACGTGTAGTTGTTACTTGTAAAGTAGGTGTTACACATTATAGCAGCTCATGAAAAATAATAGCTACAACTTGTAGCAAATACTAGAAGTAGCTGCTACAATGTGTCATACATGTTGCTTCTACACGAGGTACGTGTTACTTTGAGATATTATGTGGCAATAACTTTGAGATAGTATCAAGTTGTAGCAACTACTAAAAATTACTTGCTATAACTTGTAGTGGTTACTATACAAATCTATAATAGCTAGCTACTCTGCCACTAGTAGATGTCACTCATCGTTACGGCTACTAGCTAATAACTACGGTAAGTTATAGCAGTTACTATACAAGTAACTACTATATGTTATAGCAAATACTAAAGAATAGTTGATAAAACTTGTAGCAGTTACTATCAAAGTACCTGCTACACGTTGTAGAAGCTAAAATAGAAATAACTGTTATAACCAATAGCAGGTATAAAAAGTAGCTGCTATAATTTATAATAGTAACATTGAGGTAGTATCACATTGTAGTAGCTACTGCACAGTTTCATGTTCTATAGTTCATGTGACGGTTACTATACACGTAACTACTACATAGCAACTACTAGACATAAGCTGCTACAACTTTAAGCAGTTGCTAAAAATAGCTGCTATACTTTGTAGCCCAACTTAGAATTAGTATCACATTAATGCAGCAATTGGACATTAACAGCTACAATACCCTCACCACCTTGTAGCAGCTACTGGACACTGTTGAGTCAATATATGATCTTTGAGACCATGTGTTTTGATTTTTGAGCAAAGGGTTTAAGTTAGGTTTACCCTTGTATTTGATATGTGTATGTGAGTGTGCAGGTTCTGCAGGATACACATATGACTCAGCTTGACGGCTTTGGGTCCGATGAAGGATGATGCATCCGAGAGATCGTAGATAAGGCAACAATGATGAGCTGAGGGAAGCACACTTCGAGACATATACGAAGGATGACATATGGAGACGAACCGCGGGCTTATATGCATCTGAGGGACGAGAACCAAAGTCCAAGAAGGCTTGAGGCAATAGGTCAAGGCTGCGATGAAGAGTCAAGTGAGTCGTGAGGTTCTGAGTGCTGAGTGAATTGTGCTCAGGAAGGGGAAACCTAGGTTTAGGGTTTGGTCAGTAGACTGGTATGGGATCAGTCGACTAGTAGAGGGCATAGAAGGATCAGTCGACTAATCTTCTGTGCAGTCGACTGGTGTCAGCTAGAATTGAACGTTAGGTTGTAATGTTCTAATCCGACAAGTGTCAGTCGACTGGTGTTTGCATCAGTCGATTGGTAACGATTGGATCAACAACGAGCTCTATTTAAAGGAGCTCGATTTGCTTGAGCAAGGTTGACAAAATTGACCTTGGTTAAGGACCAATTAGTAATCTACCAAGCTCAGAGTTCTTATTTAGGTTGTGGTGAGGTTTCTCTACCCACAAGAAGCGACACGAGCTAGCCGAAAATTCTCTGGGGACTAATCCATCGATGGATATGGATCGTCCACTTTATGAATAGTCGTGGAGTAAGAGCGTCATCTCCGAACCACGTAAATTGGTTTGTCTTCTTATTTGTGTTAGTTTTAGTTTAATTGTTATTCCACTTGCACACTAATACGTGTAGGAAGAAGAGAACCAATGGATTAAGGGTGACAAGTTATTCACCCCTCTTTAGCCGGCCTATAATCACGTACAAGTGGTATCAGAGCAGGTCGTTGTTAGATCGATACGGTTGCTAGAGGGGGTGAATAGCACTTTTTGAATCTTCTTCCTATGTTGTTAGTGCGCAAGCGGAATATACTAAGTAAAAATAAAACTAACAACAAGAAGACACTCACGATTTACGTGGTTCGGAGATAACTCCTACTCCACGGCTGCCCGTAAGGTGGGCGATCCCTAATCCGTCGGTGGATGATTCCCCGGAGCACCTCCGGCTAGATCGCGTAGCTCCTTGTGGGTGGAGAAATCTCTCCACAAGATCTGGACACTACCTGAGATCACTAGGCTACTAACTCACTCTAACCAAGTAAGTTTCGCCAAGAGAAAGTAGCATGAAACGAGCTCCTTTAAATAGAGCTCGAGTCTGAAACAGCCTCTACCAGTCAACTGCCCCTGGGGCAGTCGACTGGTCCTACTCAGATTCGACCGTTACAGTACAACGTTAGAATCCAACAACTGTTCCAGTCGACACCAGTCGACTGGTCCGAACCTAAACCTAGGGTTACACTCCCCGAGTACATTTCACTCCGCACTCGAACCCTCCCGACTTAGTTCCCGAGTACAACGACTCACACTAGGACCCTCACAACCTGGTTGACTCATCACCAGCAACCTCGACTGTTGTCTTCACGCCCTCTTCATCTTTGGCCCTCGTCCCTCGGATGCGCACGCAAGCCTCCAGCTTGCCTCCATGCCATCCTTCACGTACTCCTCGAAGTCCGCATCCCTCGGCTCTTCGTCCCTGCTATCCACGGTCTCTCGGATGCACACACAAGTCTCCAGCTTGCCTCCATGCCATTCTTCACCTGAAGACATCAACCAAGTTCATGTGTACCTACAAACCTGCACACTCACATACACATGTTAATCCAACAACAAACCCTAACTTAATCATATTGACCACACACATCAAAACCATGATCCTCCAGATCACCAACAATCTCTCCCTTTTTGATGTGTGACAATATGTTATGTTAGGTAAACATAAACACAATAGCAATAACAATAGCAATAGCAATTGAAAAACAAAGCATAACAAACAAGAGGCAACCTCCCCCTTAACATATGCTTTCTCCCAATTTTCAATTCTCATTGCCAACACCACGTTAAGTTATTCCCAACTTAACACAAGTTAAGTTTTTACAACTTAACACCCAAGTTTCATAAACCAACCACAGTTAAGTTCCAAACCAAACCTAACTTAACACCCAAGTTCTCCCCCTTTGACACAATCAAAAAGATTGCCTCAAGCAATCCTACCCCTGGTGCCAAATAGAACTCACCAGATTTCTGAAAACCCCCTCAGAAATCAACAAAACACCTTCTGCCCGAAACATCAGTCGACTGCCCCCAGGGCAGTCGACTGATACGCCCATTTCTGATTTTCCAGCTAAAATTCAGAAATGCGTAGAAAATTCCAAAAAATGTAAAATTTTGCAAACACATTTGTTAAGATATACTCCATCCTAGAAAAATATGATTTCATGAAAAACAACAAGTGCGCTTGACTTTTGGTACAAACCTAAAGTTCCTCAAGAATAGGCATATATGTATCAACTTTGAACTCCATACATGTTTCCTTATGTTTGCCAACTCTTACCATGATCATTTGACATATAGAATTGCCCTCAATTCTTCCCTTTGCTATATGCCTTTTCAATGTGATAAAAACTCCCCCTTCATATTTCTTAACCTAAAATACATAGGGACTTATCACTTTTCCTTAATATTTCTTGATATCAATAAAACCTTATTCCATACTTTCATCATTAAATTATGAAATAAAACATTGTACAGAGAGTATGAAGGCAAACAAGAATTTTAAACCAAACCCATATCGTATCAATTAATAGCAACCAATAAAGAACAACCAATAACTCTACAAATAAGATAAGCAAAATCACATCATGACATAAAAATTCATAATACATCATAAAGCATAAGTGTATCATACATGACAGGAAAGTAAAATAGAAAAGTAGCACAAGGGCTAAAGCCCTGAAGTATCAAAATAATACAATCCCAGAATAAAAAGTGTTTGAGAGATAAAAGTACATCCAAGGAATACACTCTCAACACTATGCTAATCAAATCACGTCCACACTACTGCATGCCATCGTCGTCTGAAGGAGGAGGAGGAGGGGCCTGATAAGTGAGATGTAGCTGTCGGAGCATCTCGTACATCTCGTCCTGCTGGCTCCGGAACCACTGAAACTCCCCCTGAATCGTCTGCTGAAAGCCCTACTACTGCTGCTGATAACTATAGAGGTCCTCCCGAAGGCCGTGAACGTCAGCCCGGACCTGGGAGAACTCCTCGCGTGTAATGCCATCAGCTGGCTCCTCATCAGAGCTAGAGGACTCCAGACGCTGCCTCCAGACGAACTCCCCCTACCTACACTCAATGCCTGCCAATGATAGCTGGCGTGTGCCAATCTGATCGTAATCCTTGGACAAGTGCCGGACCTGACCGCTAGACACATGGATACCCCGAGACTAAAAGACCTCGGTCAGGACGTGGCAGAAAGGCATGTAAATTTTCCCATTGACACTCTGGGAAAAATGATAAATGACTGTAAATACATGCAGGGAGACATCAATATCTAATCTCCTCTCCAAGGCATACATCATCACCAAATGTGGCAGTCTAATCCTAGCCCGCCCCTTGGTGACGATGGGCAAGAGACACTCTATGACAATTTTGTATAAAACATGACTGAATAGACTCATATGCTTGGCATCAAAGATGCGCTCTGTGTCATGACGATGCCTCCTAAAGTAATGCATATTAATCTCGTCAATGGTGACATCTGGAAAGGTAAAAGGCTCAATAACAGTAGGGAAATATATGGATGCATTATTCTATGCCCTACACTCCAAAAATCTAGCTAAAATCATGGCTGAGAAAGGAATGGGAACTCCTGCTACCCTGGACTCATAAAGATTACTATCAGAATTTATGCATGTCAGATTTGCATAGAATTCTTTGCACAGGTCTAGGTTTATATCGTGCTGACAATAAACTAACTGCTCTATCCCAAAGTATGTAACCATCTCGGTGATTTGGGGGGATTTTTCTTGAAAGTATGCCTTATTGAGGTATCGACAATTCATTACAATGAACTCATTTTCGTCGAACCTTTTCCCACACTCTACGGATCAGAACCTAGACTCTCCCGAGTCTTCCCAACCTTGGTGGGACGATCCCTCACCTCTTTATCTTTTAGAGATCACTCTAATATGCAATATACACATGCATGTATACCAAACCACCCCCACAAAGGAAAGAAAACAAAGAAAACATGCAAAAATGGTCACATTAGTTCCAAATCATAGTTTAAATGAAAAAAAATTAACCTATCCAAGTTCTTACCTCTTTCCCAAACGTTTCATGATGGTAATGAGGAGAGAATCGTCTTGAAGGAGAGGTCTCACAAACCCTAGGTCGTAGATCGGAGGTAGAGAAGGCTTAGGAAAGGATTTTAGAGCTTGGGAGAGGCTTAGAACACGAGAGGAGCTCGGGAGAAGGAGAAATCGCAGGGGGTGGCACTCAAAACCCTAGGTTTTGGCCACCTCGTGCGGTCTGACCCTTTTAAAACTTCGCGGACCAGTCGACTGCCCCTGGGGTAGTCAACTGGTGAACCTTACAGAGCGTTTCTCACTCTAGGACCAGTCGACTGTGTTGGAGCAATCGGACCTAAGATGGTTCGGTGTGACCATGGGTTTTGATGTTTGGGCAAAGGGTTTAAGTTAGGATTACCCTTATATTCTTATATGCGTATGTTGAGTGTGCAGGCTATACAAGTTACGCATATGGACTTGACTGGACGACCTCAGTATGGTGAAAGGTGGCATGGAGGCAAGCTGGAAGCTAGTGTGCGCACCTGAGGGACCTTGGAGAGCAGGAACGATGAGCTGATGGGCATGTACTTTGAGGCATGCGTGAAGGATGGCATGGAGGCAAGCTGGAGGCTTGCGTGCATCCGAGGGATGGGAGCCGAAGATGAAGAGGGCACGAAGGCAACAGTCGAGGCTGCGGAGGAGGAGTCAGTCGAGTCGTGAGGGTATGAGTACAGTGTGATTGTACTCGAGAAATTCTAGGGTTTGAAAGCGGAGTGACATGTACTCGAGAAGGGTAACCTTAGGTATGTGAGTAGACCAGTCGACTGGCCTGAGGGCAGTCGACTGATGAAACTCACAGAAGGGTCTCAGCCTGGGACCAGTCGACTGCCCTAGGGGCAGTCGACTGGTAGGTGGCTGGTGAGCTGGCAAATTCGAACGTTGGGAGTGTCAACGGTCGAATTTGGCTGGTACCAGTCGACTGCCCTAGGGGCAGTCGACTGGTAGCTAGAAATCAGCCCCGAGTCCTATTTAAAGAGGACTTCGTCGTGGCTAAGTTTCTTGACGAAATAAGCTTGGTTAAGGCTTGTTAGTAGTCTTCTTTGTGCCTTGAGTGTGCTTTTGGTTGTGGCAAGGTTTCTCCACCCACATGGAGCGACGAAGGCTAGCCAGAGGTTATCCGGGGAGTGATCCACCGACGGATTCTTGGATTAGTCACCCGACCGGGGTTGATACCAAGTAAAACCTGGTTTGTTAGCGTTGTTTGTATTTGTTATTATTTATTTCCGCTGCGAAACTAACAACGTAGGTACAAAAAGATTCAAGAAATGCTATTCACCCCCCTTTTAGCGTACGACATCGATCCTTACAATTGGTATCAGAGCGAGGACCGCTTTTGATTGGACTAACCGCCGAGGGAGCACACGCTAGAGGAAGAAGAACAATGGAAGACAAACTAGGGGATAACATCTACACTCCACCTCCCTACGACAATGAAGATTTCGGGTATTGGAGGATGCACATGAAGACGTGGTTTGACATGGATTGGGGGTGTATGATGATAATAGAAGATCCCTTCGAAGTTTCAAAGGGTAAGCACGGAAAGAATCTTCGTCCTAGATATTGGACTCAAGAGCAACAAGCTTATTCTAGGGCAAATGAGAAGGTAATTAGTACATTGATTAATATTTTGCCTAACCATATTTTGAGTAGTGTAGGGGTATATAAAGATGCATGTGATCTATGGAAAAAGATAGAAGAAATCCATAAAAATCCTACCCAAGTTCAAGAGCCCGAGGAGATAAGTCAAATGGCTCAAGAAGAAGAAAAAGGACAAGAATTATCAACATCATCAAGTGAGGTGGAAGAATTGAGTGAAAGGTCATCCACCTCATCAAAAGAAGAAGATGAAGTGTCGACTTCAAGAATTGAGGGGGAGGAGAGACCCTCAACCATGCCGGAACAAGAGGAAGCATCCATTTCATCCAAGGTTGAAGAAGAAGTCAACCTAACCTCCACCTCCACCAAAGCCATGAAGAAGGAACACATCATGTGCTTTGGGTGTAACGAAAAGGGACACTACAAGGATAAGTGTCCAAATGGTAAGAAAAAGGAGGTAACCCCTAAACAAGTTTCAATTCTTTTTAAATCTAACATGGGGTGTAGGAATGGAGAAGCCCAAGAGAAGAAAAAGAAGATTAGATGCTTCACGTGTGGTGAGCTAGGTCACTACCACACGAAGTGTCCGAAGAGTGGAGAGCTCAAGAAAATAGAGCATCTAAAAAGATGAGAGAAGAAGGAAAGAAAGAAGAGATGAAGCTTACAACGAAGAGGGACTTCAAAGGTCAGGGAGGTAATTCCTAACCCTAAGTTAAAACACAATTTAATTTCAAGTTCCTCTATGCATGATAAAAATAGGGTTAATTATCCATCCATGCATTCTAGATTTAATGAAAAATGCTTAATGGTGCATAATTTTGGATTTAAGTATAATGATAGGAATATGGTTAACAAGGTAGATTATAACCCTAGGAAGGTCATGCATCATGAACAATCAAAGACCTATAGACCTAAGGACCAAGGCATTAACCCCAAGAGGGAGAGAAATATGCATAGAGAAATGGGTAGGTCTAAGAATGTCCAAAGTGGACATATAGATTCTATGTTTAGGAACCTAAAAAGGGAAAATCAAGCCTTAAGGGCAAGGATTGATACTTTAGAAAAGACCCTAGAAAGATTCACGATTGGATCAAAGGGTCTAGACATGGTGTTGAGTGGTTTAAACCGCACCAATGATAGATCGGGGTTGGGATACCGGTCTAAGAACTCCCATGCCAAGGGGAAGAGATATGCTAGGATAGCATATGATTATGGCAAGAAGGGGGAGTCCAAAAATGGCAAAGGAATGTCATTTAAAGGGAAAAAGAATGACTTAACCAAAGACGAAGTGTCTAAGGTTAAGTGTGTCAAGTTTGTAGGCCAAGAGTCACCGGTGGAACACCGATGTGGCCTAGTGATGGTTGAGTCACCTAGGGAGGTTGCTAGGGCTAAGAGCTCAAGGGGGAGCTCTAGGAGCCTTTGGGATATATGGTGAATGGACCGTGGGAGGGGGTGCTTCTAGAGGTCTAGATGGACCATGGAGTGTGCCAAAAGAATTGGAGACGGACTTGAGTCTCAATTCTTGGGTTTTGGCACGGTGTTTCTGAGTTTCATGCATAGAAATATGACATTGGGGTCATATTGCATGAAAATTGATTTTTGGTATGTAATTGTCATGTAAATCAATGCTAGAGATGCATTGTGGGGTGACATGGGCAAAAACATCAAGAGGAAACCAAAACTAGGACTTTAGTTCAAGGTTTGATTGAAGTTTTTGGCTAGTTTAGGGTTTTGTGTCAAACTTAGGAATGGTGATAGATACATTTTAGAATATATTTTTCTCAATAGATATGGGTACCACAAACCTCTCCACAAAATTTGAGAATTTTTAGGGATTTGTGAAATTTTTGGCGCATTTCTGAATTTTGTCAGAAATGTTGAAATTTCAGACTTTCAGAGTATCAGTCGGCTGCCCCCCAGGGCAGTCGACTGGTTAGGGCTGATTTTCATATCAGTAGCTGGGTTGGTGTCCAAATGATGCAAAACAAGTGTATGGGGGGCTAGTACACATTGTTTATGGTCATTGGGGATTAAAAGAACTGATAATTGGGATATTATTGGGTTCTTTTTGATGTTAGGCAAAGGGGGAGAAGTGTTAGGTTTAAGTTGGGAAACCAAACACACCTTTGCTAGAAACCCTAGGTTTAGGGGGAGCTAAGATTAAGGGGGAGCATGGTTGCACCATTCTTGGCATAAGGGGAACCTTGGAGAGGTTCTTAAAAGCCTTTGTAAGTCCAATGCAGGGGGAGCTTGGGAGAAGCTTTAAAAAGCCCGATTTGGTGAAAATTCCTAGCTTGGAGGGTTAGGTGAGGGATGCCTTGGGATAGGATCCTTGTATGCATTGCATATGCATTTATTCAGTATTGTTTTTGCTATTCTTTATTACTATTTGCTTTCCCTAACTTAAACGTATTGCCAAGTATCAAAAAGGGGGAGATTGTTGGAGCAATCGACCCTAAGATGGTCCGGTGTGACCATGGGTTTAGATGTTTGGGCAAAGGGTTTAAGTTAGGATTACCCTTGTATTGTTATATGCGTATGTTGAGTGTGCAGGCTGTACAGGTTACGCATATGGACTTGACTGGACGACCTCGGTACGGTGAAAGGTGGCATGGAGGCAAGCTGGAAGCTAGTGTGCTCACCTGAGGGACCTTGGAGAGCAGGAACGATGAGCTGATGGGCATGTACTTTGAGGCATGCGTGAAGGATGGCATGGAGGCAAGATGGAGGCTTGCGTGCATCCGAGGGATGGGAGCCGAAGATGAAGAGGGCGCGAAGGCAACAGTCGAGGCTGCGGAGGAGGAGTCAGTCGAGTCGTGAGGATATGAGTGCAGTGTGATTGTACTCGAGAAATCCTACGGTTTGAAAGCGGAGTGACATGTACTCGAGAAGGGTAACCTTAGGTATGTGAGTAGACCAGTCGACTGGCCTGAGGGCAGTCGACTGGTAGGTGGCTGGTGAGCTGGCAAATTCGAACGTTGGGAGTGTCAACGGTCGAATTTGGCTGTCACCAGTCGACTGCCGTGGGGGCAGTCGACTGGTAGCGAGAAATCAACCTCGAGTCCTATTTAAAGAGGACTTCGTGGTGGCTGAGTTTCTTGACGAAACAAGCTTGGTTAAGGCTTGTTAGTAGTCTTCTTTGTGCCTTGAGTGTGCTTTTGGTTGTGGCGAGGTTTCTCCACTCACAAGGAACGACGAAGGCTAGTCGGAGGTTATCCGGGGAGTGATCCACCGACGGATTCTTGGATTAGTCATCCGACCGGGGTGGATACCAAGTAAAACCTGGTTTGTTAGCGTTGTTTGTATTTGTTACTATTTATTTCCGCTGCGCAACTAACAACGTAGGTACAAAAAGATTCAAGAAACGCTATTCACCCCCCTTCTAGCGTACGACATCGATCCTTATAGACTGCCCCTGGGCAGTCGACTGGTGAACCTTACAGAGTGTTTCTCACTCTAGTACTAGTCGACTGCCAAGAGGGCAGCCGACTGATACTGAAAATTCAGTCTTCCAGTCCTAAATTCAGAAATGCCTAATTAATTCCACAAATCTCCAAAAAATTTGAAATTTCATGGAGAGAATTGTGGGTCCTATGTCTACTTGGGAAAAATACATTTTTAAATTAATCTACTTCGGATCCTAAGATTAGTACAAACTTCAAAACTATCCAAATTGGGTCATTTAAACTCAATTGAAAGTTCTAATTTGGATCTCTTCTTGATGCTTCTTCCCATACTCATTCATAATACACTAATAGCATCAAGTTATATGACATTTACCCATTAAAACCAATTTCTCTCAATTATAATCCCATTTTCCATCTTTTCTCATCGTAAATCTATTTTAATGTGCCAATTCCCTAGGATTAAGATTCATCTTTGTCTTCCAACCCTTTTGGCACATTCCATAGACCATCTAATCCCCTAGGAGAAAACCTCCTGAGATCCATTGACCATGGATCCCATTTTGACTTCTAGAGCTCTTCCTTGAGCTCCTAGCCCTAGTTACCTCCCTAGGTAACTTATGTACAAATGCAAGACCACACCGGTACTCCTCCGGTGCTTCTTGACCTTCCACTATTACTCTCTTAACTCTATAGACCTTTTTCTTGGCCAAATCCTTCTTTTCTCCTTTAAATAGATTTTCTTTGCCATTTTGATCTTTTCTCTACCATAGTTATAGGGCATCCTTGAATATGACATTTTACTAACATTTGCCTTCCTAGGGTGGTATCCTAGACCCGGCCTACCATTTCTATGATTTTGATCCTTTGGTAGCACATTCAATCCCTTGGACCTTCGAATGTCTCTATCTAGGTTCTTTTCTAACTTATCAAGTTTTGCTCTTAACACTTAATTTTCCTTTTCCAAACTCCTAACCTTAGAATCATCATGCCTATTTTGTTCATTTCTAGATCTACCCATTTTCCTAGGCATATGTCTCCCTTTCTTAGGGTTGATGCCTTGATCCTTAGTTCTAGAAATCCTAGTTTTATCACAAATCATGGATTTTTGAACATTTTGGTACGCAATAGTGTTCTTAGTTCTATCATGATACTTAAAGCCAAAATTACATCTAGACAAGCAATTATTAACATTTCTAGCATTCATGGAAGAATTTGAAGTATAAGTAAAGTTAGAGATTGTTGGATCGAGAAGAACGATAGAGGGGGGGGGGTGAATATCGTAAATCATTTCGGATTGACAAGAGAGCAAATACGCAACGGAATAAACAAAACACAAAGACTCCAGTGGTTTTACTTGGTTCGGAGTCGCGGTCGGCTCCTACTCCAAGGCCCACGGTCATTGACCGTTTACTACGGGCAATTATATATGAGCGTAAAAGGTTTACAAGAATTGTATAAGTAATTTGCAGTAAATATAACAATTTTACTCTTCATGATCGACGCCCGGTATGGATCGTACTTTGGTGCGGAGGGTCATCGTCGGCGCTTGGAATTTCGAAATGGAAGGTTTCTGGAGCAGCGCGTTTGAGTCGAAGAGTGTAGAAGCGTTGGAATGTTGTTGTTTCGAAGCCTTGGAGTCGAGGGGCTATTTATAGCCTCTCGGAGCGCCCTGAACGTTGGGGGTGCCCCCCCACGTGTCAGTCGATCCGGACAAGTCTCGGTCAGCCCTTATCCCACTTGAATAGGGCTGAGAGTTGACTGTGGGGGCGCCCGGGAAGCTGGGGGCACCCCGGTTGACTCAATCTGCTGGATTCTCGGCCGGTTCACTTTGCTGGCTTGAACCCAGGGCGCCCTGGGCACAGGGGGCGCCCTGGGCACAGGGGGCGCCCAGGACACATGGGGCGCCCGGGACCAGTAAGTCTTTGAGCCGCTTCTTCGTTTTATCACAAATCATGGATTTTTGAACATTTTTGCACGCAATAGTGTTCTTAGTTCTATCATGATACTTAAAGCCAAAATTACATCTAGGCAAGCAATTATTAACATTTCTAGCATTCATGGAAGAAATTGAAGTATAAGTAAAGTTAGGGATTGTTGGATCGAGAAGAACGATAGAGGGGGGGGGGGTGAATATCGTAAATAGTTTCAGATTGACAAGAGAGCAAATACGCAGCGGAATAAACAAAACACAAAGACTCCAGTGGTTTTACTTGGTTCGGAGTCACGGTCGGCTCCTACTCCAAGGCCCACGTGTAGGACCGGTGCCGTCGATAGAGGGGGGGGGTGAATATCAACCGTCAAAACTTCGCAGAAACTTCATAACTTTTGATCTAGACTTAGAGTGTTAGCGCAGCGGAAAATAAATAGAACGAAGAAAAACGAAGCAAAGGACACGCGGGATTTATTTACTTGGTTCCCGACCCCCCTGGGTCAGTACGTCCAAGGCCTATGTACTCGGTGTGAGTCCACTATTGGTCTCCTTTCCAGAATTTCCAGAGGCAGAGAAAACCCGTCTTACAGTTTACAATTACAAGCAATAATATGAAAGTTAAGTGCGGAATAAATAAAAGCGAACCGAACAAAAATTTGAAACTCGGCCGATCTGGACCTCCGAAGTGCCGCGCACTTCCTCCTGGAGCCTCCCGGTCATAGAGCCTCGTCTCTAGCGCGTTGTCGTCGGTCAGAATGCTTGGAACGGTACTTGGCAGTTGTTGTGGAAGCAGAGGGGTCGAAGCCCCTTATATAGGCCTCCTGGGGCGCCCTGGACGCTAGGGGCGCCCCGATAAACCCGGTCAACTCTTATCCCTACGCCTACCTCGCCGCAGCTGATAAGACCTTTGACCAGGGTGTCCCGAACCTCCCGGGCGCACTCATGGAGGCTTATCTGTGTTTCGAAGTCAAAACAGCAAGTACATGTTTGAACCCGGGCGCCCCGGACGCTCCGGGCGCCCCGCATGACACCTGTTCTACTTACCAAACAAGACTGCCTTTTTTTGCTTTGTCTGGGGGCGCCCTGGCTGTTGGCGGTGCCCTGGCTGATGGGGGCACCCTCAACACTGGGGGCGCCCTACATAGGGCCTCCAGCAGCCTACTACTTCTTCCAGTCTTGGTACCTGCAAGATATACAAACACAAAGCATAGATACCTATAATATTAGCCTTAAAGACTTGGTTCTGATTTCGGATTTCCACGCAACCCTAGGTCAAACCGGCACAAGTTCCCATCCCCGAGAACTCGCCCTTCACCTACTCCTTTCAGAAGACGGTTGCCACCCAGTCCTTCGGGTGGACTTTTGCTTAGCCTCCGATTACTCCGGATCTCGAGACGCCCGAAGCCCGACCCGTCTCTACTCCTGTCCTTAGTCATCGCTCAGCTAAGTTGCTCAGTCCCTTGGACCAAGATTACCTAGCAATCCTTCGCCAGGTGCCTAGCAGTCCTTCGCCAGGTCTTCATTCCCTAGCTTTCCTTCGCCAGGTGCCTAGCATCACTTCGCTAGGTCTTCTATGCCTAGCAACCCTTCGCTAGGTGCCTAGCAGCCCTTCGCTGGGACTTAGGGTTTCGATGCCTAGATTAACTAGGACTTTTCTTCAGCTTAGTTTACTTCTCCTTTGCTCTCCTTTGTCTGTTCAATGTATCACTGACTTAAGTATATTGTCAAACATTAAAACACTTAAAGAGGAACATCATTGATGCAACTTGCACCAACACCACGGTCATTGACTGTTTACTGCGGGCAATTCTATATGAGCGCAAAAGGTTTACAAGAATTGTATAAGTAAATTGCAGTAAATATAACAATTTTACTCTTCATGATCGACGCCCGGTATGGATCGTACTTCGGCGCGGAGGATCGTCGTCGGCGCTTGGAATTTTGAAATGGAAGGTTTCTGGAGTAGCGCGTTTGAGTCGAAGAGTGTAGAAGCGTTGGAAAGTTGTTGTTTCGAAGACTTGGAGTCGAGGGGCTATTTATAGCCTCCCGGGGCACCCTGAACGTTGGGGGTGCCCCCCCCCACGTGTCAGTCGATCCGGAAAAGTCTCGGTCAGCCCTTATCCCACTTGAATAGGGCTGAGAGTTGACTGTGGGGGCGCCCGGGATGCTGGGGGCGCCTCGGTTGACTCGATCTGTTGGCTTCTCGGCCGGTTCACTTCGCTGGCTTGAACCCAGGGTCCCCTAGGTACTGGGGGTGCCCGGGACGCTGGGGGCGCCCGGGACACAGGGGGCGCCCGGGACACAGGGGGCGCCCGGGACCAGTAAGCCTTTGAGTCGCTTCTTCGTTTACTACTTTGCCTTGACCTTGGGGGCGCCCGGGACCTCCGGGGTGCCCTACTTAGTTGCTGCCTCTCTCTCTTGAGGCGTTCTGAGCTGTAGAGACTCGTCCCTTTGGTCCTGCATCCAGGGTTAGTTGCAAATGCAATAAAACAAGAATATATTATGATTTTACAGCCTTAGCTGTCTTGATTCTGACTTTGGGTCTCCAAAATGGAACCCTAGGTCGAACCAACGCCTACTGTTCCCTCGATGGGGAACGTGTCCTCACCTACTCCTCTCAGGAGAATTTACCTGTTGCCAACTGGCTCCTCCGTTGGACTTTTGCCTAGCAGTCCTTCGCCAGGTGCCTAGCAGTCCTTCGCCAGGTCTTTGTTACCAAGCAGTCCTTCGCCTGGCGCCTAGCAGTCCTTCGCTAGGTCTTTGACTCCTAATAGCCCTTCGCTTGGTGCCTAGCAGCCCTTCGCTAGGTCTTAGGGTTCAGATGCCTAGCAGTCCTTCGCTAGGTGCCTAGCAGTCCTTTGCTAGGACTTCAATCTGCACACTCAAGTAGCATGTTAGATAAACATAACATCTTAACTTTTGAATTCTTTGCCATTATCAAAACACAGGTTCGACTTGGGTGCTGTCTGCACCAACAATCTCCTCCTTTTTTATTTATGGCAACCCTATTCAAAATGTTAAGTTAATTCATACAGTAACAGTTTAGTTTTCTCCCCCTGGAAGGAATCTCCCCCTAGGTTTTTTCAAAGGTTGTGGGGTTTTGAAAAAAAATCTAAGTCAAAATAATGGAATTTATTTTTCAATACTTAGAACATTTTTCAAAAAAAAAATTAGAAAGATATTTTCCAAAAAGAATTTTGGTTGGGCATTTTGAAAAATTTATACTTAAAAAATTTCTCAAATATACTTAGTAACTTTTCTATTAGAGAAGTTTTAAAGATAAGTACTTCGAGATATTTTGAACATAACTTAAGTTTAAGTACTTAACAAAAACATTTTGAAAGCTGCTTGGGTCAAGTATTTAGCAAAAATTTTGAAAACCATTTAGATCTAATTCTTTTGAAATAGTTTTGGAAAAACATAGATTTAAGTACTTTTTAAAGAAAAATGGTAAAGTTTTAAAACTTTTGAAATAAAAAACTTAAATTTTTAAAGCTTTCTCTTTTCCTATCTTGGTAGTAAAGTTTTAAAAATTTTGAAATAAAAAGCTTAAATTTTTAAAGCTTTCTCCTTTCCTATCTCTCCCCCTTTGCCATATATCAAAAAATAAAGTATTATAGCAAAAATGAATTGCATAAGGATATGATAAAAAGAATAATGTGCTGTACTGAACCAATTTAAGATATAAGCTGAACCTAACCAATTTCAATTATCTCTTTAGGGTCCTGTCTAACCCAATTAGCTACTTACTAACTGTTATAAATAGATGTTTTCTCTAGGGTTAGTCAAGTTAAGTGTTCTGTTCAAGATAGATTTTCTAAACTTGACACTTAACCTGATTACTGTTTAAGTTGTATTTAGTGCCCCAATTACTGCAGATGCACTGACTTAAAGCATCTTGAATTAAGGCAAAGGCCTAAGCATCTCAACCCATTCTAGGTTATCAGTCAAAAGTACCTTTAGGTGCTTGTGAGATGTTGACTTCTAGATCTATAGGTGCATGCAGCTCTAGGGTTAGGGCCTAGGCTAAGTCCATTTACGAAAAAGACCCTAGTTTTAAAGGGGGTAGTTTTAAATAAAACTAAGTCGGAAAATTGATTTTTAAAATTGTAAAAAGATTTTGAAAATCAAGTAAAGCAGTTTTAAAATTATTTTCAAACTGATTTTCAAATCGAGTAGAGCAGTAGAGTAAACCTATTCTACCAGGCACAATCCTAACAAAGATCAGATAGTCAACAAAAATAAGTAGTCAACTCCATAAGTCAGCTGGTAAGATAGAGGACCAGCACAGTCATACAAGTCAACCCTTACTAAGTAGGGTCAGTCAACTAATACAATGCCAAACTGAGCTAGTAGGAGGGACCAGGATGATCAGATGAGCCGAGCTGCCATGCTCGAAACAGTGCCATCATCTCCTAATATCGTGCGTCGTTGGTCTCCCTATCGGCTCCGAGGGCATTCATGTACTCAGTGTAATAGCCCTGATTTGTCACCATTTCTTCAGCATGATTTGCCTCCATTTCCTCCCGGAGGCTCTGGACCCGTGTCTCGAGCCGTGTCACTCTCTCGTAGAGTGTCGATGGTGGGAGCTCGTCTATGTGCTCTCGAACCTCGGCTGCCAGATCTCCGACATCGACCTCAACCTCCTCGTCAGAGTCGATCTGGGGTCCGGCTTGCTGACGTCTCCACGATAATACCCCGGTACCTGAGACCTCTATACCAGCTAGGGAAAAGTTCCTAAAACCTATCTCATCGAAGTCAGTCATCGTGGCCATCTCACCCTCAGTGATGTTACGACCGTGATAATGTAGAAAAGAAGTGATGATGTGGCAATAGGGAGTGTATACCCACCCCTGCGTGGTAACACTGGACGCATGTAAAATCGTGTGGAACATATGAAGTCCAATGTCGATGTTAAGATGATGAATCAATGCATATAGGAGGAAAGTGTGGAATGGTCGCATGGTAGCTACGTCTCTAGTAGATAAGGGCAGAATGCAGCGGACTATAACTCTATAAAGAGCATAGTCCTGGACCTGAAGGTCAACAAACTGAAATCGTCTGGCCAAGAGGTTCCTAGCATCCCTATAGAAGTAGGAGTGTAGAGTATCTAGGGTAATGTGAGAGTAGGGAGCATCAAAGGGAGGCTCCCTAGGAGGGTAACAGCAAAAGGTGGACTGCGAGAGTCGTAGTCCAAGAAATCAGTTAAGCAATGAGGGAGTGATTGACAAGGGCATCCCTTGAACGGTGGTGACAAACATAAGATCGTCTTGTCTAACTATGTTGTTATAGAATTCTGCACAGAGGGATGTGTTGATGGGATGAGTGCAGAGTACAAGATTGTTTAGTTGGTAAAAGTTGATGGCATTCATGGTCAATGGACAAGATTGAGTGAAGAATTGCCTATTTAAGTAACTCGTCTTAATAGGCTTATATGTTGTTTGAGCAAATCTAATGCAAAGCTCTAAGGTTGGGAACATAGGATCGGGACTAGGTTCGGTACCGGGGTTTGCTTGGTTTGCTCGGCGTTTTCTAACATAAGAAACATGCATTTAGAGGAAAGAAATAATTTTATATGCAAAAAAATTATACCTAGTAGCTGTTCGGGGAGGCATGGTCGAGGTTGAGGAAGCAAGAACGTCACTTGGTTGCCTTGGAAGGAACGGAGTTAGAGAGGAGAAAGGTTTTGGTTGTGGCAAATGAGTGAGGCTTGGGTGCCTTTTATAATGTTCGGCCGGGCGCCCTGGAGTGAGAGGGCGCCCCGGTGTAGGAGGGCCCCCGGGATGGTGAGGGTGCCCCTCACAGGGCTGAGCACTGGGTTGCAGCTGCTTTTGGCAGCTTTTTGTTTTGACAGCTTGAATGGGGGCGCCCGTGAGGACTCGGGCGCCCTGGTCAGCGAGGAGTGGCATGTTGGTGCAATCTTGGTTAGGTCAGGGTTGACCTAGGTTGACTAGGCTCGGGTGAGCCGATGTCTGATAAGCTTGGTGAGCTTATGTTTCGATGTTTGATAATTATGTTTGAATATCGTATGATGTCAAGTGGGTCAAGGTTGACTAGAGACTTGACTAAATGAAGTCCAGATGGATCGAGGAGATCGCATGCTGGCATGGGAAAATACCTAGTGGAACTAGGCACACCTAGTGGGACTAGGTGAAGTCCAGGTGGATTGGGGAGATCACACGCTGGCATGGAAAAAGACCTAGTGGGACTAGGCACACCTAGTGGGACTAGGTGAAGTCCAGGTGGATCGGGGAGATCGCACGCTGGCAAGGTAGAAGTCTACCGAGAGACTAGGCCTAACTCGAGGGTTAGGCGAACCTGGCGGGGAATCAGGTTAAGTCCTAGTTGGAAACTAGGCAGAAGAAATCCAAGTTGGTCAAAGGGGTTGACCGGACACTTGGTAGGGAACCCTAGACTTGTGAGCACAAGTTAGGTTGGACTCAATCGATTAGGTAATCGATTGGGTGAATCGATCATCTGATCGATTAAGGCAGTTTGCGCTGGTGGACAGAAGAGTTCTGAATCTATTGGGTAATCGATTCAGGGTATCGGTAATCGATTGGTCAATCGATTAAGGTGTCTCATGATCGATTGGGGTAATCGATCATTAAGGTTTGCGCGAGAGAACAGAGAAGCTCTGAATCGATTGGGCAATCGATTCCGGACACTGGTAATCGATTGGGTAATCGATTACGGTTCGAAAACTAGCCGTTGAACGGCTATGTGTGACGTGGTAATCGATTGGGTAATCGATTCAGAAACCCTAGGCGTCGGGTATAAGGGCTTTCACGCAGGTTTGAAGCCATGCTCTTCTTCCTTCTTCCACGCCATCTCAAGAGAAGCTTTGGGGCATAGTGTTGCTGCACTTCCAAAGTTCTAGAGGCGTTAACAAGCTTGAAGATAGCAAGAAAAGCAAGGTGTGAGCTTATTATTGTAAATCTTGTAAGATTTCATTTTGTATTTGCTTTGTTCTTGTTGTATCTTTGTGAATGTTTGTAAGAGGTTTCTCCACCTCAAGAAGGAGATCTTTCATAGTGTATGAGAGAGTGAGGAGAGTGGATCCTTGGATTAGTCACCCGGCCGGGGTGGATACCAAGTAAAATCCAAGTGTTAGCATTGCTTGAAGTCTTCCGCCGCGACAAATCATCTACAAGCAAATCGGAGCTAATCACCCCCCCTCTAGCTCGTCTACCGGTCCCAACAAGTGGTATCAGAGCAAGGTTGCTCTTCATTGGACTCATCGCCAAGAGGGCAAGAGCTAGAGGAAGAAGAAGAAGTTGGAAGAAACCCTAATTTCAAGAAGTCATCATCAAGAGGGTTCAACTTCAAAAATGGAGTTTGGATATGACACTAGGGCACCTCCACCATTCGACAAGGCAAATTTCAATCTTTGGAAATCATGTTGAGGCAATCGACCCTTAAATGATTGGAAGATCAGGGTTTTGATGTGTGGGTGAATAGGTTTAAAGTTAGAGTGTTATGTTGTATTTGATATGTGTGATTGAGTTTGCAGGACTTGGAGAATCACACTTAGTGGACATATCCGAGGGACGAGAGCAGAGGGAGGAGAGCTCCAAGGGCAAGCCGAGAAGTGGACTTCAAGGGCACACGTGAAGGGTGGCATGGAGGCAAGCCAAGGGAAGGCTTGCGTGCGCATCCGAGGGACGATAGCCAGAGGAAGAGGACTTCAAGGGGCAAACCAAGGAAGCAGACCTGAAGGCACACGAGAAGGAAAAGGTCCGGAGTGGCTGGAGCTGAGCTGGGAGGCAGGGCAGTCGACTGGCCCAAAGGCAGTCGACTACCAAAACCCACAGAAAGTTCGCAGCATCGTACCAGTCGACTGGCCTTGGGGCAGTGGACTGGTATACCCCGAAACTAGCCGTTGGCTAGCTGTTTGCTAGCCGTTGGCCAGCATTTATTGCTGGGCCAGTCGACTACCTCGGGGTAGTCGACTGGTGCGGAGCTGGACAGACTGCGAATTTGTCCTTTTCACCTATAAAAGGAGCTTCTCGTTACACGTGCATGTACGGTTCCGTACAGTAATGAAGTGTTGCCAAATTGTAGAGTGATTTTTGCTTCCTCCATCATATTTCTGCATCTGTAAAGAGGAAGATTTTGCTGTAAAGGTTTCTCCACCTCAAGGAGACTTTTCGATAGTGAAAAGTGGTGCTCGCGGCGTGGATCCTTGGACTAGTCACCCATCTGGGTGGATACCAAGTAACTGATAAGTGTTAACATTGTTTATTTCTTTTACATATTATTTCCGCTACGCTAACAACTCTGTAGAGATCGGAACGATCCGAAAAAGTGCATTCACCCCCCCCCCTCTGCACTCCTAGACGATCCTTCAGTTGGTATCAGAATAGGTGCGTTTCGGAAGATCTAACAATCAACCGGAGCAACTGCAATGGCGTTTCAAGAGGGATACTCCACCGCACGACCACCATTCTTCGACGGCAACGACTTCACGTACTGGAAAGGTAGGATGCAGTACTATCTCATGAATGATATTGAAACTTGGATAAGTGTTGCAGATGGTTTCGAGGCGCCCATCGATGAAAGAGGAGATCCAACACCTATGAGAACATGGTCTAAGGAGGTGATGAAGAGGGCGTAATCTAATGCCAAGGCCACCACCACACTGCAATGCGGGCTCTCAAAGGAGCAACTAAACAAGGTGGGGTCGTTCAAGAGCGCCAAAGAACTATGGGACAAATTAGTTGAACTGAACGAGGGGTCAAACGAGTCCAGAAGAGCAAAGAAGGACTTGTTGGTGGTCCAACTGCAATCCCTCTCCATGAAGAGCAACGAGACCGTTAGTCAGCAGCATGGAAGGGTAAAGAAAGTGATCAACGAGCTCCATGTAATTGGAGAGAAAATCGAAAACCGGGACATCGTCAGGTATGTCTTACAAGCCTTCCCGAGAACCACCCTGTGGGCATCCATGGTTGATGCTTACAAGGTATCAAAGGACTTATCTTTAGTCAAATTGGACGATTTGTTTTGTGAATTTGAACTGCATGAGCAAGCTAACATTTCGGCAAAAGAGAAAGGTATTGCTTTTGTTGCAGAAAAGAAGTTGAGGAGGAAGGAAGAGAAGAAGAAGGTGATCTACTCATCGTCATCAGACTCCGAGGAGTCAAGCACCTCTATGGACAGTGACCAAGAGGCCTTTATGGTAAGAAAATTTTGTAAAGCATTTAAAAGTTTTTCTAACAAGTCATATGCTAGGAAAGGGGCCAAAGGTAAGGGTAAAGCCAAGGACATCATATACTACAACTGTCACCAAGAAGGACATATGAAAAACGAGTGTCCCCAGCTGAAGAAGAGGGATGACAAGAAAGAAGAAAAGAAGAAGAGTGACAAGAAGAGATCAAAGGGAAAGGAGAAGAGTGCCACGAACCTCAAGGAGACTTGGGACGATCCCTCATCCTCAGAGGAAGAAGAAGAGCAAGTCTCCCACTTCGCTCTTATGGCACAAGATGACTCAGACTCATCAGACGATGAACGAAGCTCAAGAAGTGAAGATGAGAGCTCCTCCACTTCATCATCAGAGTCAGAAACATCGGTAAGTGAGGTATACCACTTACCCTCCTCTACATTAGTGAAAATAATTTCTAGCACGAACATGGACTTAGCTAAGGCTAGAGGTAAAGTTAAGGATCTTAAGGAACAAATTGCCATGCTTAGAGTAGAAGCTATTAAACTTAAAGATTTGCATGCTAGCTTTACCTTTTCACATGTTTCACACCTTGAAAATGAAAATAAGGAATTAAGGAAACAGGTAGATGATCTCACAAAGGCCCTTTTGAAATTCTAAGTAGGATCTAGTAACTTAGATATGATCATAAACAGTCAAAGGGCTGTATATAACAAGGCCGGGTTAGGATATAGGCCTAAGACTAAGGAGGTAGCCTTTGTTTCACTCACCGGTAGGATGGGTGTATCTAGGAGATTAGGGGCTAAGGGAACCACAAAGAAGGCATGGGTACCTAAGGAATTTTTGAATGATGCTTATGGATCAAAAATATGGGTACCAAAATAGTATGTTTTCCATGTTGTCTAGGTAAAAGTGAAGGAGACCCCAACCTTGTGGATAGTAGATAGTGGATGCTCAAGACACATGACCGGAAATGTGAGCAAATTCACCACTATTAGCTACCTAAGAGAAGGGACAACCTCCTTTGGGAATAGTGGAAAGTTGAGGATCATTGGTAGGGGCACAATTGAGGTATCTTCCACTATTTCAATTCATAAGGTACTTTTAATCAAAGATATGAAGTTTAATTTATTAAGTGTGAGTCAACTATGTGATGTCATTTTTAGAGTAGAATTTCATGCTAAGAAATGTGTAATAAGGCAAAGTGATTCAAACACTATCATATTAGAAGGGTTTAGAGAAGCAAACTTATATTATCTTGATCTATCTTATGCTACTAACAATATTGTTAAGTGTCTCATGTCTAAAGAAGAAGAAGGGTGGTTGTGGCACCGGAGACTTGGACATGTCAACATGAGGAGCATTGCAAGAGTGGCCAAGGAAGAGTTGGTGAAGGGGCTACCAATGATCAAGTATGAGAAGACCAAGTTGTGTGATGCATGTCAAGAGGGTAAGCAATCAAAAGCATCACACAAAGGTAAAACTCTAATCACCACTTCCTTGCCTTTAGAACTTTTGCATATAGACTTGTTTGATTGCCATAGTACTCCATCACTTGTAGAGAGTAAGTATTGCCTAGTGATAGTAGATGATTTTTCTAGGTTTACTTGGGTCTATTCCTTGAAACATAAGGATGATACCCTAGATATCTTTATAGGATTTAGTAAAAGGGTAGAAAACGAAAAGAACATCAAAATAAATCGAATTAGGAGTGACCATGGTGGGGAGTTCCAAAACGCTAGTTTCACACAATTTTGTGTTGAAAATGGGTACAAGCATGAGTTTTCATGCCCAAGGACTCCTCAACAAAATGGGGTAGTTGAGAGGAAAAACTGAGCCCTACAAGAAGCTGCTAGGACTATGCTTAATGCATACTCTCTTCCTAGCTACTTTTGGGCCGAAGCAGTTAACACCGCTTGCTACATCCAAAATCGGGTGTTGGTACATAGGTTTTTAGGAAAAATACCCTTTGAACTTTGGAATGGAAGGGTACCCCAAGTCCACTATTTTAGGGTCTTTGGATGTAAATTTTACATCTTAAACACCAAAGATGACCTAAGAAAATTCGAGTCAAAAGCCGATGAAGGAATCTTAGTAGGGTATTCATTGACTAGTAGGGGTTATAGAGTGTACAACAAGAGGACAAAAGTGATTGAGGAGTCCTCAAATGTCAAATTTGATGAAACCACTAGTACTTACCATAGAAAGGCTTCTATTGATAAGGATATAGAAGAGGTCCAACCCCTTGCCCAAAGAATCCAGGACCTACATTTGGAGGGCAATGATCAAGGGGGTGTAAGAAACACACTAGAGGATGAGGAAGAAGGAGTAAATGAACCTACAACCTCTAGGCCCTTGAGACATCACCATGATCATCCTATTGACCAAATTGTGGGTGATGTCACTCAAGGAGTAAGGACTAGGTCCTACTTTAGGGATCAAACTAGTCAAATAGCTTTAATCTCCCAATTAGAACCCAAGACCATTGATGAAGCATTGGGAGATGTTGATTGGGTTTTGGCCATGCAAGAAGAGCTAAACCAATTTGAGAGGAGTGACGTTTGAGAGTTAGTTCCTAAGCCCACTGACTGTACCATTGTAACCACAAGATGGGTCTTTAGGAACAAGGCTAGATTAGTAGCTAGGGGTTCAACCAAGTTGAGGGATTAGATTATGATGAGACCTATGCCCCCGTAGCTAGGCTAGAATCAATTAGGATTCTACTAGTCTATGCCGCTCATATGGGTTTTACACTCCACCAAATGGATGTGAAGTCAGCATTCCTAAATGGGATCATTAAGGAAGAGGTTTATGTAGAACAACCCCCCGGGTTTGAGGACCCCAACTATCCAAGACATGTATTCAAATTAAGGAAAGCCTTATATGGATTGAAACAAGCTCCCCGGGCTTGGTATGAGAGGCTTTTCTCATTTCTAGTGTCTAAAGGGTTTAGGAGAGGAACAATTGACCCTACATTGTTCCTAAAATCTAAGGATAAGGATATATTTGTTGCCCAAGTCTATGTAGACGATATCATTTTTGGGTCAACAAATAATGACTTTCTACAAGAATTCATCAAGTGCATGGAAGATGAATTTGAGATGAGTCTTGTAGGAGAGTTAACCTTTTTCTTAGGCCTTCAAGTTAAGCAAACTAATGAAGGTACATATGTATTTCAAACCAAATATGCTAAGGAGATGTTAAAGAAATTTGGTTTAGAAAATGCTAAGGAAGCATCTACACCCATAGGAACTAATGTGAAAATGGATAGTTTCATTGAAGGGAAAATGGTAGACCATAAATAATATAGGAACATGATTGGTAGCTTTCTATACCTAACCGCTAGTAGACCCGACATACTTTTTGCGGTAGGTATGTGTGCAAGGTACCAATCTTGTGCCAAAGAGTCCCAATTGGTAGGATCCTAAGGTATGTGAAAGGTACCCTCAATGTCGGACTTTGGTATCCTAGAACCCCTAGTGTTGATCTAATTGGATACACCGATTCAGACTATGCGGGGTGTAAGCTAGATAGGAAGAGTACAAGTGGAGGGTGTCAATTCCTTGGATCTTCCTTAGTTAGTTGGAGTAGTAGGAAACAACCATGCGTTGCCCTATCAACAACGAAAGCAGAATATGTGGCAATGGGTGGATGTGTTT
>JAGFNQ010000384.1:62228-85610 GCA_024364735.1 Boesenbergia rotunda | reverse complement strand
ACCAATCACGTTTAACGCCCGCTTTTTTTTTCATAAAGCGACGTTACGCTAACATACTTAGGGCATCTGAGCATCGTAAGGCAGCGGAATAACTTAAAACATACACATACATGCCCTAACTATCCTTGCTAACTTGGTGACATGGGAACTTAGCATTTTAACATCATACTTAACATCATATCATAAAGTCACATAGTCATCCGTCAAGCACACCAGTAGCAAGTGTAAGTTGTTTTAGACAACACCATCATAAAGATAGCATAAAACTTGTAATTATGTATTTCCTTGGCCAAGTCACTACCACACACACACATTCTTGCCCCTCCTGCTGCTTCCTTATTGTCCTCTCGCTTGATCTACGGTATGAGGAAATAAAACTATAAGCACATAGGCTTAGTAAGACTCTTTCCTACTCACTAAACCATTCGTCATTTTAACATAAGCACATGAAACATTAACATGACTTGGTGCCTAACATAGAACCTAAACATGTAACATCATTCAGCATGACATGGTTCTTAGCATAAAACATGAGCATAAATTATACGTAACTTGGCATGTCACATGGCATAAATGTAAACATAAAGTACACTTACTAAGCATAATACATGGCATGAATTTTAACATAAAACATGGGCATGTTCTTAACCTAACATAAGCATAACCTTTGCTATCATGGCATAATTCCTAACATAAAACATAAGTATAATTCCTAACTTAAACATGGGCATACACTTAACATAAACATGAGCATACATTTGCTATCATGGCATAATTCTTAACATAACACATGGGCATATTCTTAACATAAACATAAGCATAATATTCGCTATCATGACATAATGCATAGCATGAATGAATGCATGAGTTGAATGCATATACATAAGGATGCTTAATTTAAAATCATACTTTCTTTTAAATACTTAAACATAATCATAACATCATTGGGGTCCCCGGCTTATACCACATACATACATCATATGCGCGCATCCTTAAGTAAATACGAGGTAGCTAGTCTCGACCTACTAGGGTAAGGACAGCTACGGTAGTCCTAGAACTGGGGCATTCTTAAGGTGCCCATCCATGTTGGACAGCTTCGGTAGTCCCAGAACCGTGGATAGCATAGTCGGTAGTCCAGAACCGGGGCGTTCTTAAGGTGCCATCCCTTTGACCCATACTTCGGTCCGGTACAAGCCCATTCATAAAGTAAAATACTTCACATGCTTCATCATTCATAGGGCATTCATAGCATATTTAAACATAACATAACCTTGTTACATGAAGCATGACATAAAGCATACATGATCTTTCATCGTTGATACTTAATGCATAGCATCATTATGCCTTAAAGGCATAAGCATTATCTTCATTCATAACATAGCATGCTTTCATAACATCATTCTTGTTCATAGTGCTTGCATGATCATGGTACATGAGGTAAGCATTGCATTGCATTCATAGAACATGACATGTTTACATAGACCATCATCCTAATTCATAGAGCTTTCATGATTATAATGCATAAGATAAGCATTGCTTTGCATACGTAAGCATATTATCTATCACAAGCATGCATGGGTAGGATTCCTATAAACATGCTACGTACTATCTAAGTGCATGGCATAGAACATAAGACATTCATAAATGAACCCTACTAAGCATGGCATCTAACATAAACATATCAAACATGAAACATAACACTTAAGGTTAGGGTTATAGGTAACATACTTTCTACCACATGCTTGCACCTATATATATACATCATAATAAGTCATAAACAATCATTCTTGAAACCCTAGCTCCACCTAAACCCCAATCAAGTGGCTTGGCCGAGACTTGTAAGGAAGGGGCTCCATCATTCAAGTGACATGTAAGGTAGCATAGGAAAAGGAAAAGACCATACATTACTCATAAGGCCATAGGAAGCTATTAGGGCTCATGTTTAGGGTTAACCCTAACTCCTAGCCCTACTCCTTGGGGTTGGCCAAAACTTGCAAGGCCATGGGTACATGGAATAAATTCGTAAAATTCCCTATTAAACATTAAACACCAACCATACCATACCATAGGGGCCTTTGGAACCCACACTTGAAGTAAACCCTAACTTTTAGCCCCACTTCCCATCTTGGCCGAAACTTGTAAGGTTGCAAGGCCTTGTGAAAATTCACATAAATCACCTTCAACCTCCCCTTGTATCATGAGGGTACACAAGGTACACACTTGAAGGGTTAGGTCCAATCCTAACCATGGAATCATGGTGAAGGTCCCAAACCCTAAAGGGTCTTAGGGTACCCTACAAATTTCCCAAAATTATATTCTATTCTATATTCATCTTGAGAACACATTAGAAAACATGAGAGATATTTTTAACATCATTTTTGAACCCAAAAGCATGGTGGCCGAAAGTTCAAGGGCCAAGATCATGGTTTTTTTCTCAACATAAAACCTAAACGAAACTTCATAATATGATAAACATCAAGGGGAACTATCATACCACAGGTGAGGGAGTCTTACCTTGGGTTTTCTTGATTTTTCACCTTGAATATAGAGAACCAAAAGAACTTCTTAGACCTTAGGTCACCCCTAGCCCTTGTAGCCTTGTGAAACCTTTAGATCTTGAAGATGAGGCCTTCTTGTGGAGATTTTCCAAGGGAAAACCCCACTTGTGGGTTTCGGCTAGAGGGAGGAAGGAGGAGGAAGAAGAGTGGATTGTGGATGAAGGAAGAAAAGTAACTCCCATGCCACCTCCCTCATTCCTTTATACTACATTAAGGAGGGTAAGTGAAGAGTCATGGTGTCTCTTCTCTTGATGACTCTTCATTTTCCTAAGCCTTAACTAAAATCCACTTCATTCCCTTATAGCACTCCCTTGCTAGGTGAATTGGTTAGCACATGTATTATGGTAGACTAGGTCCAAGGTTCAATCCTTGATGCATGCACTTTATTTTTATTTTCTTTTTATTTTATTTTTTCCTTATTTTCGAAAATTCCCGAAAACTCACCCATAATCATGCTAATATTCCTAATTAAAATCCTTTTAGATTTATATTAAAATTTACCTAATTAAAACCCATTTTTGGAGCCCATATAAGGCTCATTAGTACTTAACTTCTCAATTTAAATAGGAAAACCATGCTAAAACTCACCCATAATCATACTAATATTCCTAATTAAAATCCATTTATATTTATATTAAATTCTACCTAATTAAAACCCATTTTCGGAGCCCATATAAGGCTCATTAGTACTTAGCTTCTCAATTTAAATAGGAAAACCATGGATAACTAGGCTAAACTTCATACTAGTATCTCTAGGTTCCTCGAACACTATCTAGACATGATCAATATTTTAAAGGAAATATTGAGAAAATTTTCTGGGTCGTTACATCACGGCTCCAACAGAAGTTGGTTTGCAGAATTTTGAAGCTGACTTCTGCTGAGACATCCCTACTTTCCAATCAGTACCACATCTCAGATTCCTCTAACTCCTTGTTCTCATCTTTCAACTAAGAAATCTACCTCATCTCCTGCCACTTCATATTTTTTCCTTTTTCTTTTCTTTTCTTTGACTTTGATTTTCAGCTGCTCTTTCTTTTCTATTTTGTTTGTAGCTAAGTCTTTTTGTTTCTGTTTTGCTTTTTTTTCAATGATTCTAACACTTGTAAGCTACCATTTCTTTCCCTCAAAATAATCATAAGTGTATCAGGAATTCTTTGCAATTTAGTTGTTATAAAAACAACCCAACTTAACTGATTTCAGGTTCTCAGTTTTTTTCTCTGCACTTACAGTTTTTTTCCCTGCATTTCAATGCTTTTGTTTCTCTTCTTCATCTGCAATTCCGATTTCATAACTTCACAACTTCACAACACTTCACAACTTGGAGCTTTTCATGATAATAGCGAACTAAGTGCTCCACTTGGTACAACTTTTAACATATGAAATGATACAAAACTTTTTCATCCACTTCTTTCAACTTATACTAGATACAAAACATTTTTCTTGTGGATTTCCAAATACTTAATGTTTCTTCAAATTTTGATAAAATTCTTGCGTCCTCCCCCACGCCTAAACTTTTGTCCGTCTCGGGCAAAGTATCATTAAGAAATATTGAAGTACCCAAGTCCAATGAAAATATTATAATAAACATGAGGATTAGGGAAAGAAAATGGAATATAGAGTAGATAAACAAGGAATGTTGCCAAAAACGATATGAAAAAGGAAACAAAGTGATTCACCTCTATAAATATGGTCCAATCATAGAAATATAGTTTTGAAAGAACCTAAACAAGTTCTAGAGTACAATCACATGTGTGTATCTCAAAAATAAGGGTAAATCCTCACTAGGTAAAAAGAATTCATCTCAAGTCATCAATCTAGAGTCCATAACTAAGTAGTACTCAAACATCCAAGATTTTTCATCCATTGGTTCAAATCCTAAGTTTTAACAACCAAATATAATTTGCTTTCAAATGATTCTAAAATGATATAAGAAAATCTAGATGGATATATTTATTCCTAATCATGCAAGAAATAAGGTACCAAGAAGTCTAACATGGTATCTACAATGATTCTGTAGGATCGGTGCCGTCGATAGAGGGGGGGGTGAATATCGACCGTTAAAAACTTCGTTGAAAACTTAGTTAGACTTTCGTTCGTTCTGAACTCAAAGCGTTAGTGCAGCGGAAAATAAATAGAACAATAAAACAATACAGAAGACATGCGGGATTTATTTACTTGGTTCCCAACCCCCCTGAGTCAGTATGTCCAAGGCCTATGTACTCGGTGTGAGTCCACTATTGGTCTCCTTTCTGGAATTCCCGGAGGCGGAGAAAACCTGTCTTACAGTTGATAGTTACAAGCAATAATATAGAAAATTAAGTGCGGAATTAAATAAAAGTAAACCGAACAAAACAAAGTCTGAAGCTCGGCCGATCTGGACCTCCGAAGTGCCGGCACTTCCTCCTGGAGCCTCCCGGTCGTAGAGCCTCGTCACTAGCGCGTTGTCGTCAGTCAGAATGCTAAGAATTGCTCTTTGCAGTTGTGTTTAAAGCCTTAGGGGTCCAACCCCTTTTATGGTGCTCCTGGGGCGCCTGACACGTGCCTTCGGATCCGAGAACCTCTATCCGAAACTTGGTCAGTGCTTATCCCCTTCGAATTGGCTCTGGAGCTAACGGGGGTACCTGGGATGTTGGGGGCGCCCTGCTTGACTTGGTCTTCTGGCTTCGTGGCTATTTTGCTTCGATCACACTTTTACTTTGACCCAGGGCGCCCGGGACATCCAGGGCGCCCTGCTCACTGCAGTCTCGAAGCAACTCTTGCTTCCTTGTTTTACCTTGACCTTGGGGGCCCCTAGGACCTCCAGGGCGCCCTGCCCAGCCGTTGCCCCTCTCCTTTAGGGTGTTCTGAGCTGCAGAATCACATTCTTTCAGTCCTGCATTCAAGGTTAGTTCCAAAACAGCAAAGTAAGAGTATTAGATAATTTTTTTACAACCGTAGCTGTCTTGGTTCTGACTTCGGGTCTCCCACGAAACCCTAGGTCGAACCAACGCAAGTTCCCATCCCCGAGAACACGCCTTTCACCTACTCCTCTCAGGAGACGGTTGCCACCCAATCCTGCGGGTGCTCTTTTGCTTAGCTTCCGATACTCCGGACCTTGAGACACTCGAACCTTGACCCGTCTCTACTTCTGTCCTTAGTCATCGATCAGCTAAGTTATTCAGTCTCTCAGACCAAGACTTCATGCCCAAACCCTAAGTCCAAGACTTCGGTGCCCAACCCTCGGCCAGGTCTTCTTGCCCAGTCCTCGACCAAGACTTCGGTGCCCAACCCTTGACCAGGTCTTCTTGCCTAGTCCTCGACCAGGACTTAGTGCCCACCTTTCGAGCAGGTCTTCAGTGCCCAACCCTTTGCCAGGACTTAGTGCCCAATCCTCGATCCGGACTTATTACCCAATTCTCCGAACCAGGACTTATTGCCTTGATTTACTAGGACTTTCTTCCACTTTGTTACTTCTCTCTTAACTCCCCTTTGTCTGTTCAATATATCACTGACTTAAGCCTATTGTCAAACATTAAAACACTTAGAGGAGAACATCATTGAAGCAACTTGCGCAAACAATCTCCCCCTTTTTGATGTTTGACAATATCTAAAGTTAGATTGGTTGAAGGGGCTAACTTACTATCCTTGGGATCTAAATAAAAAATGATCTAAGTTTTGAAAATCCATTTTTGATCCTCTAGGAAAAATAGAAAAAAAATTCTAACTTTCACTCTCCCCTTTTTGAAACCATTTTGATTAATTGATACTTTGGTAAGAGAAATTTTTTTTTTCTAACTTAAGGCATATCTCTCCCCCTTTGTCATACATAAAAAAAATCAAGAATTCTTGCACCAACAATGACAACATTTTGTTCTTTTTAAAATACTTAGAACAAATTTTTGAAAGCATATTAATACTAAGTACTTAAATTTTTAGAACAGATCCATTTTGAAAAAGTATTGTGCGGTTCTGAAAACTACTTTGTATTGTAAAAAAAAATGTTTGATCTGAGAAACTTTTCTTTTAAAAAAAATTTAGAAAAGAGATTTCAAGAATGCAAATGCTTTTGAGATATATTGAGTTTTTGAAAACTGCAAGTATTTTTTTTTGTGAAAAGCCAGTACTTTTGGAAAATGCATAACTTTTGAAAGAATATTATGGGCTTTGAAAAATGGTATTTTGAAAAATACAAGTACTTTTAAAAAATATATTGAATTTTTGAGAAATTAAGTACTTTTTGAAAAAGATTAGGCTTTGAAAAATATAAGTATCTTTTGAAAACATAATATTTTACTTGACTAGATTTCTTTTCCAGTCTGACACAATCCTAGGAAACCTTGTTGACTACAAGGACATTTTCCTAAGTGTCCTGGAAAATTCTCCAAATTCAAGTAGGTACTATTTCTGAACAGAAATTTGATAGGAAAAGAAATGATAGTATTTTTAAAGAAAAACTATTAAGATGATAGTCTTTGAAAGGATAAAAAAAAGGATTTGACAATATCGCGCATGAAAACATTCGAAATATTCAATAATTCTTTTAATTTGACCTCCCCCTAAACCTGACCCAGTCTTAGGAAGCTTGTTGACCACAAGTACTCTTCCTCTGAGTCTTAAGGTTTGATTCAAATGAAAGGAATTATCTAATAATTTCAAAACAATTAATTAAAAAAAACTTTTTCAGAGGTTTGACTCAGACTCCCCCTAAATCTAACACATCCTAGGAGTCCTTGTAGATTATGAAGTGGACCTTCCTCTGTGTCTTTAGGGTTTATCAAAATCAAACAAGACATACCACACTCTTAGAATGTATTTGAAATTTCGAAGCATATTTTGAAATTAAGGTAATTTACCAGACATAATTTTCGAAAAACGTAAGTAATAGAGTTTAAAGCCCAGTTTTCGAAAACCATTTTAACAGACAGTGGTTTTTCAAGGATAATTTTTGAAAAAGAATAAATCACTCCCCCTGTACCTGACACCGTTTGACTCTATCAAAGTGCCTTAAGGAACTTTAGTGTTGTCCTAAGAGGCTTGTGTCTAATTGTGTGAGTCAAACAATGTTTAAAAAGATATAATTTTTGAAAACATATCATATATATTCAATCAGAAAAGCATGAAATCCATAAAAATATTATTATGTTAAAGCACTAATTTGAAAATATATTTTTAGAAAAATATTCTAGCAATTTTTGAAAAATTATTTTGAAAACTATTTTTCAATTCATTGGTCTTTAACATCTCTCCCATTTTAGATGTATCAATACAGCAAGCATGGTTGCCTTATGGGTGCATTGTGAGATGCTTGAATCATTTTTCTTAATTTATTATTAATTCTAAGATTTAATTGAAACTTATGTTAGATTCAAATCTAGCAATAGTAAATTGAATTTGATTTTCAGTAATTGGATTCCAGGTCTTGGCGAGGCACTAGGCCTTCATTGGCCGTAGCCTTATTGGATCATCAACCCTTTCCTTGACAAAGCCTTTTATAGAAAATTCATCTTCAAGTTACTTCTTGAGAGATTTTTGTTGGGACCGGGTGCATGTCGACAAGGATACGAGTTCGTAAAATTCAAAATTTTTACGTGCAACGGAAGAATTTGTATAAAATAATTTTCTAAGTTATTTTAACTTCGTATCTAGCATGCAACCTTATGGTGTGTTGACATAATCATAAAATAAAACTTTGCGGAAAAGTAAACTAATTTACTTTGTACCTTTCGTAACTCGAAGAAAAGGGACGAGATCCAACCGTAGCGTCCCTTGGATGCTTCGCCTCTATTCGCGTCGACGTCGAGTTCTCTTCGGGATGACTTCGCAAAGTCACGAGTTTTGTGTAGACGAGAACTACTAGATTCTCAGAAGGCACAACTAGAAGAACAAGAGAGAAATTAGGAAACTAACCAATGAAGAAAACGGAATCGAATTCCGGGAAGAGAGGAGTCGCTATCCGCTTCTTCTTCTTCTTGTTCGGGTTCTCCTTCTTCTTGTTAGCTCACGCCAACCTTGCTTGGTGTTGATAGGGTGCGCCGGCCCTAGCAACCAAGAGGGAGTCGACCCTAAACAAATGAAGGGCGCCGACCCTAATGAAGGAGAAGGAGGAATAGAGGAGAGATTAAGAGAGAGAGAGGGAGAGAATAATTAATCTCATAAAATTAGGAATAAGAGCTAGCCTTTGGTTCCTTTATATAGTAGCAACTCGTTTGCTAAGTCTCTCTCTAAACCGAATTAACGGAATTAACGGAATTAACGGAATTAGTTATAAGAAATTTATCTTATAAATTTTCTTATTGCTTATTCCGTTTAAGCCTAGTCTTATTATAACTAATTTATAATAAAACAAATTAATTATCATAAGAAAATTTATCCTATAAATTCTCTTATGAATTTTATTATAACTAACTTTATAATAAAACTAATTAATTATCATAAGAAATTTATCCTATAAATTCTTATGAATTATTCCGTTTAAACCAAGTTTTATTATAACTAATTTATAATAAAACAAATTCCTCTTCTCTTTAAATTATAGAATAAATTTTATAAGAAATTTATAAACTTTCTTATTATGGAAAAATCAATTCATAATTGATTTTATAAAATTAAAATAAACCCAATTCATGGATTATTTTAATCTTCCATAAAAGAATAAATTTCTATAAATTTATTTATATAAATTTCTTTATACAAATTTATTTATCCATAATTTATAAAATAAATCGCGCTGGATTTATCTTTTTAATTAAACCAAAATTAATTGGTTTTCTCCTCTTATTGTGGCCGGCCACCAAAGGGGTTTTGGCACCCTCTTTGGCCGGCCAAAACCAACCCGAACCGCCGCGAATCAAACTCATTTAATTCGCCGAAAAGCCTTCAAAAGACTTAGCCATTTTTAGCTTCCATTGCGCCTCTGACTAACTCAGATTCGACTTATTTCTCTTGATCGGAAAATCCAATTTTCAACTCATTTTAAATCCCTCGAATTACTCGTAGTGCGTGTGACTAAATAGGCTTTCGATTTATGTTGGCAGTCTATAATTAACTAATTATAGAACGATCATGAGTGGCACCTAGTAGTACATCATGATCCCCAATTAATCGAAAGATCAACGGTTTGACCTCAGAAGAAATTGTTCTGAAACCCTTCAGCAGCTCTAATGAATCGTGCCCCATTCCCTTCACCACCTTATACCCACTTGGTTCAGGACACGGTCAATGGTGTCAGTCCCCACTAGGCTGACTACGTCACGCCTAGCCCAAGTAATGTCTTACTCGTCCTTTGGATTTCTAATTACTCTCATGTATTTTAGAGACTCTCACTCTAAACATGATATGCTCTGGCTAGAGGCTTTGAGTAACAATCCGAAGATAGGCCTGGGTATACATCTCCTCGCAAGGAGTGGTGAATCCTTTGTAGGCTGTTCAAACATCTTCGGGCACTTCGGCTTATACCCGATCATCCTGGGTCCACACCTCCTTGGAGATGCTTGCTTAAGATGTCAATGTATAAGTCTCTATGACCAAGATGACTTGAACTCCGCAAGTCAAAGGAACATCGCACTTAAGCCGCAGTAAGATCTTCATTGACATATCTACATGTAGATTCCCATATGAAGTCTTACAGCTAGTCACTCCAATGAACTAGTTCCCTTAACTAGCATCCATGTTTATCTCTGGACATCCCAATGTCACCAGCCAGTGAGAATCAGCTGAATAGAGAATAACCCATGCTAGTCTCAACAGAACTGATAATGTCCGTATTTATCAATTCATCGACTAGGGATATTTCCAACACTTCACATTTGCACATTTAGAGATAATCACTAGTTGTGATCCCATCACAAATTCTCTTATGCTGTGAACTGTATGGCAGACATTCAGTAGATGAGTTTAAGATCCCAATCAAATACACAAACATGTATACTCAAATAGTGAATTATCATTTATTGAAATAAATGTTTACAATCATAAGGCGATTACCTTAGGACACTTCTCTCATATCACTAACAATTTTGGCCTAAGTAGTTTGGGTCTTGGATCAGTAGCTTCAGCTAGTTCCACCAAAAAGGCTTTCCTAACGTACTATCATCTCACCTCCTCCCAATACTAGGTTGTTCAAGTTTCAATTTTTCTTTTTCCTATAACCGTTCTAACTTATGCATAAAATTAAACGTGAATGACATGACATATATTTAAAAGAAAATAGTAGATGCATGTCCATGGCATTGATGCATGATTCAAACAAGTCCAAAGCATTTTAATTACGTTTCTAAATATGTATCAAATTCTCGATTTGATACATGTCGTGTGAACCCGCGAATATGTCAACCCACTTTGACATATTTAATTTTATTAAATTAATTGTTGCAGTTTTGGTAAGATTATAGTTTAGTTCGAGTTTGAGTTATTTACGATTTTGTTGGATTCAAGTTAATTAAGAATTAATTGAAGATGAATTAATTAGAAATTAATTGAGGTTGAATTAATTAAGATTGAATTGAATTAAGTTAAGTTTGAATTAATTAAGATTAAATTGAATTAAGTTAAGTATGAATTAATTAAGATTGCATTTAATTTGAATTTAATTAGGATTTAATTTAAATTTAATTAGGATTTAATTTGAATTAATTTGAATTTAATTAGGATTTAATTTGAATTAATTTGAATTTAATTAGGATTTAATTTGAATTTAATTAGGATTTAATTTGAATTTAATTAGGTTTTAATTTGATTTTAATTTGAATTTAATTAGGATTTATTTTGAATTTAATTTGAATTTAATTAGGATTTAATTTGAATTTAATTAGGATTTAATTTGAATTAATTTGATTTTAATTTAAATTTAATTAGGACTTAATTTGAATTTAATTAGGATTTAATTTGAATTAATTAAGTAAAACTTGAATAATTATGGTTGAAATGATTAATTAATAGTTGTGGGTCTAAGTTCATAATTTTCATTATCTCGAAAATTTTTGGCTCATCCTTATTTTTCTTTTCAAGTTTTTCTAGTATTTCTGATTTATTTGAACCTTTGTGATTTTTATTAACTATGGCCTTTATCTTAGAAAATTTTATCTTCTCCTCAAGATTAGATCTTTCAATATCCTCAAAGTAGGTGGAGTAAAATGGGCCACTAGTTAATTTTTCTGAATTATCTAAGAATTATTATCCAAGAGAATTTCATTTTCATTATCCTCAAGATTTTTAATAAAATCATTTTTATCCTCAAAAACACTTTCATAATTATCTCCAGAATTATCTTCACTAACATCAAAGTTATCTTTAGAATTATTCTTAAGATGTTCAAACTTGAATTCTGAGTTATACAACAGATTTTTAAATTTGAATTCATAATTATCTAAAGGATTTTCAAATTTGAATTTAGAATCATCCTTAAGGTTTTTGAATTCAGATTTATCCTTAGGATTTTCAAATTTGAATTCGGATTTATCCTTAGGATTTTCAAATTTGAATTCGGATTTATCCTTAGGATCTGAATTAAAATTATCAGAATTAAGTTTATCAGAATTAAAATTATGATAATTTATTTTAGAAATAACTGAATTGATGTTCTGAATTAAATAATTAGTTTCTGATATTTTAGTAATATCTGCATTTTCTAATTTGACATGCAAAGTATTAACATTACTATGCAGTAAATATAATTTATCAGAAAAATTAACTAAATTATCAAAAGACATTGCAGGAATTTGTAAAATTTTTGGAACATAAATCTTACGTACCTTCGCCGGACACTTGTTTTTGTAGTGTCCGTACTTCTCGCATTTGAAGCATCGTACGTGATCCTTATTTTTTCGGACTCCTGGCGCTGGTGCCCCCTTTGTCGCCGGTGGTGTAGATCGAGTCTTACGAGTAGGGCACTGATTTTTATAGTGCTCTCTCTCCTTGCACGTGAAACAAATAATATGGAACTTAAAAATGGGCATTAAAAAAAATTGTACCTGATTGACCCTGGGCTCCCCCTCAACTCCTGGCATCATTGCTCTGTTGGCGGTTAGTTCGGTGAAGAGTGGCCGGGCTCTGATACCAATTGTAGGACTGGTGCCGTCGATAGAGGGGGGGTGAATATTGACCGTTAAAAACTTCGTTGAAAACTTAGTTAGACTTTCGTTCGTTCTGAACTCAAAGCGTTAGTGCAGCGGAAAATAAATAGAACAATAAAACAATACAGAAGACACGCGGAATTTATTTACTTGGTTCTCGACCCCCCTGGGTCAGTACGTCTAAGGCCTATGTACTCAGCGTGAGTCCACTATTGGTCTCCTTTCTGAAATTTCCGGAGGCGAAGAAAACCCGTCTTTCAGTTGATAGTTACAAGCAATAAAATAGAAAATTAAGTGCGGAATTAAATAAAAGCAAACAGAACAAAACAAAGTCTGAAGCTCGGCCGATCTGGACCTCCAAAGTACCGCGCACTTCCTCCTGGAGCCTCCCAGTCGTAGAGCCTTGTCTCTAGCGCGTTGTCATCGTTCAGAATGCTTGGAATTTCACTTTGCAGTTGTGTTTGAAGCCTTAGGGGTCGAACCCCTTGTATAGCGCTCCTGGGGGCGCCTGGGACGTTGGGGGCGCCTGATACGTGCCTTCGGATCGGAGAACCTCTATCCGAAACTTGGCCAGCGCATATCCCCTTCGAATCGACTCTGGAGCTGACAGGGGCACCCGGGACGTTGGGGGCGCCCTGCTTGACTTGGTCTTCTCTGTTAGTGATATGAGAAAAGTGTCCAAAGGCAATCGCCTTATGATTGTAATCATTTATTTTAATAAATGAATATTCACTATTTGAGTATACATGTTTATGTATTTGATTGAGATCTTAAACTCATTTACTGAATGTCCGCAATACAATTCACAGCATGAGAGAATTTGTGATGAATTCACAACTAGTGATTATCTCTACATGTGCAATTGTGAAGTATTGAAATTGTCCCTAGTCGATAAATTGATAAATACGAACACTATCAATTCTCTTGAGACTAGCATGGATTATTCTCTAATCAGCTGATTCTCACTGGCTGGTGACATTGGGATGTCCGGAGATAAACATGAATGCTAGTTAAGGGAACTAGTTCATTGGAGTGACTGGCTGTAAAACTTCATATGGTACTCTACATATAGATATGTCAGTGAAGTTCTTACTGCAACTTAAGTGTGATGTTCCTTTGACTTGCGGTGTTCAAGTCATCTTGGTCATGGAGACTTATACTTTGACATCTTAATCAAGCATCTCCAAGGAGGTGTAGACCCAGGATGATTGGGTGTAAGCCGAAGTGCCCGAATATGTTTGAACAGCCTACAAAGGATTCACCACTCCATGCGAGGAGATGTATACCCAAGGCCTATCGTCGGATTGTTACTCGAAGCCTCCGGCCAGAGCATGACATGTTCAGAGTATGAATCTCTTAGATACATTAGAGTAATTAGAATCCGTAGGACGAGAAAACATTACTTGGGCTAGGTGTGACGTAGTCAACCTAGTGGGGACTGACACACATAGACTATGTCCTGAACCAGGTGGGTATAAGATGGTGAAGGGAATGGGGCACGATTCATTATAGATGCTGAAGGGTTTCAGAATTGTTTCTGAGATCAACCGTTGATCTTTCGATTAATTGGGGATCATGATGTACTACTAGGTGCCACTCATGATCGTTCTATAATTGATTAATTATAGATGGCCAACATAAATCGAAAGCCTATTTAGTCACACGCACTATGAGTAATTCAAGGGATTTAAAATGAGTTGAAAATTGGATTTTCCAATCAAGAGAGATTAGGTTTGGTTGAGTCAAACGATAAGTCGAATCTGAATTTTTCAGAGACGTATCGGAAGCGTAAGATGGCTAAGTCTTTTGAAGACTTAATAGATGAATTAAATGAGTTTAATTCATTGGGGTGTGGCCTGGATAGGCCGGCCAAAGAGGGTCCCCACCCTCTTTGCTTGGCCGGCCACAACAAAGGGAGGGAACCAAATTGTTTAGTTCAATTTATAAAATAAATCAAGTGTGCTTTGTTTTATAAAATTATGGATGATATAAATTTTTATATAAACCAAGGTTTGGTTTATTTTTCATGGAAATTAAAATGAACCATGGATTGGTTTATTTTATTTTATAAAATCAATCATGGATTGATTTACCATGATAAAGAAATTTATATAAAGAAATTTATATAAAATTTATTTTTCATGGAAATTAAAATGAACCATGGATTGGTTTATTTTGTTTTATAAAATCAATCATGGATTGATTTACCATGATAAAGAAATTTATATAAAATTTATTTTTTCATGGAAATTAAAATGAACCATGGATTGGTTTATTTTATTTTATAAAATCAATCATGGATTGATTTACCATGATAAAGAAATTTATATAAAGAAATTTATATAAAATTTATTTTTCATGGAAATTAAAATGAACCATGGATTGGTTTATTTTATTTTATAAAATCAATCATGGATTGATTTACCGTGATAAAGAAATTTATATAAAGAAATTTATATGATAAATTTCTTCTGAAAATTTATTCCATAAGAAAAAAGAGACTTGGTTGATTTTTATCATGAATTAAAATATGATTTTAACCATGATAAAAAATCAAGACTTGGCATGATGGAATAAGTCATAGAAAATTTATATGATAAATTTCTTATGAAAATTTATTCCATAAGAAAAAAGAGACTTGACAGTTGAGAGGCCACTATATAAAGGACCCAACGCAAGGCTTGGAGATCATTCGAAATAATCCAAGTATTCTTGCTTGGGCTCTCTCCCTCTCCTCCCTTCTTTCTCTTGGCCGGCCTCTCCCTTCTTCTCCCTTCTTCTTGCTGTGAGCACAAGGAGAAGCACCGAGGCGACGAAGTTCTTCCGTTGGGACGATCTTCCTCTCCGGCCATCATCACCTTGGGATTGGGCACAAGTCATCTTCCTCCTCCTCGCCGGAATTGTGATTCCGGCCAACCTTGGTGGTGAGTTTTTCCGATATGATTACTTCTCTCTTGGTTTCTTGTCGCGTTCTCGGAGAATCTAGTAGTTCTCGAGAACACGAAACTCGTGGCTTTGTGAAGTCATCCCGAAGATACTCGCGCGTGGATGCGAATAGAGGTGGAGCTTCCAAGGGACGCTTACGGTTGGATCTCGTCCCTTCCTTCGAGTTACGTGAGGTAATAAGTAAATTAGTTTATGTTTCAGCAAAATTTTAAATATATGATCATGCCTATACTAGATAAGGTTGCATGCTTAGATGTGTGGTTAAATAATTTGAGAAATTGTTTATGCTAAACCTTCTGCTGCACGTGAGGTAATAAGTAAATTAGTTTACGTTTCAACATGCACTCGGTCCCAACATTTTGGCTTCGTGGCTATTTTGCTTCGATCACACTTTTGCTTTGACCCAGGGCACCCTACTCACTGCAGTCTCGAAGCAACTCTTGCTTCCTTGTTTTGCCTTGACCTTGGGTGCGCCCGGGACCTCCGGGGCACCCTGCCCAGCTGTCTGCCCCTCTCCTTTGGGGTGTTCTGAGCTGCAGAATCACATTCCTTACGTCCTGCATTCAAGGTTAGTTCCAAAACATCAATGCAAGAGTATTAGATAATTTTTTTCAGCCGTTGCTGTCTTGGTTCTGAATTCGGGTCTCCCACGAAACCCTTGGTCGAACCGACGCATGTTCCCATCCCCGAGAACTCGCCTTTCACCTACTCCTCTCAGGAGATGGTTGCCACCCAGTCCTTTGGGTGGACTTTTTCTTAGCTTCCGATACTTCCGGACCTTAAGACGGCTGAACCCTAACCCGTCTCTACTTCTGCCCTTAGTCATCGCTCAGCTATGTTGCTCAGTCCCTCGGGCCAAGACTTCATGCCCAAACCCTAAGTCCAGGACTTTAGTGCCCAACCCTCGGCCAGGTCTTCTTGCCCAGTCCTCGACCAGGACTTAGTGCCCACCTTTCAAGCAGGTCTTCGGTGTCCAACCCTTTGCCAGGACTTAGTGCCCAATCCTCGATCAGGACTTATTACCCAATTCTCCAAACTAGGACTTATTGCCTAGGTTTACTAGGACTTTCTTCCACTTTGTTACTTCTCTCTTAACTCCCCTTTGTCTGTTCAATATATCACTGACTTAAGTCTATTGTGAAACATTAAAACACTTAGAGGAGAACATCATTGATGCAACTTGTGTTGGGACCGGGTGCATGTCGACAAGGATACGGGTTCGTAAAATTTTAAATTTTTACGTGCAGCGGAAGAATTAGCATAAAATAATTTCCTAAATTATTTTAACCACGAATCTAGCATGCAACCTTATGGTGTGTTGACATGATCATAAATTAAAACTTTGCGGAAAAGTAAACTAATTTACCAAGTACCTCGTGTAACTCGAAATAAGGGACGAGATCCAACTGTAGCGTCCCTTGGAAGCTTCGCCTCTATTCGCGTCCACGCCGAGTTCTCTTCGGGATGACTTCGCAAAGTCACGAGTTTTGTGCCGACGAGAACTACTAGATTCTCTAAAGGCACAACTAGAAGAACAAGAGAAAAGATAGGAAACTAACCACCAAAGTAACGGAATCAATATTCCGAGAAGGAAGGAGATGAGATCCGCTTCTTCTTCTTCTTGGTTGGCTTCTCTTTCTTCTTGAAAGCTCACGGCAACCAACCCTAGGGAAGGAGATGCACCGGCCCTAGGTGGATGAAGGTGCGCCGACCCTAATCCTCAAGGAGGGCGCCGGCCCTAAGGGGAAGAAAGGGAGAATAGAGAGTAAGAGAGAGAGAGGGAGAGGAAGCTACTTCTCTTGATTACTTGATTAGAATTAAGGGCTTGCATTTGGTTCCTTTATATAGTAGCATCTCCCTTGCCAAGTCTCGCTCTTAACGGAATTAACGGAATTAGTTATCATAAGAAATTTATCCTATAAATTCTCTTATGAATTATTCCGTTTAAACCAAGTTTTATTATAACTAACTTTATAATAAAACTAATTAATGAATTAGTTATCATAAGAAATTTATCCTATAAATTCTCTTATGAATTATTCCGTTTAAACCAAGTTTTATTATAACTAACTTTATAATAAAATTAATTAGTTATCATAAGAAATTTATCCTATAAATTCTCGTATGAATTACCAAGTTTTATTATAACTAACTTTATAATAAAACTAATTAATCTCCCCTTTTATTATGGAATAAATTTTATAAGAAATTTATAAACATTCTTATTATGGAAAAATCAATTCATAATTGATTTTATAAAATTAAAATAAACCATTTCATGGATCATTTTAATTTTCATAAAAAGAATAAATTTCTATAAATTTATTTATATAAATTTCTTTACACAAATTTATTTATCCATAATTTATAAAATAAATCGCACTAGATTTATTTTATTAATTAAACCAATTAAATTGGTTTCTTCCCTTTAATGTGGCCGGCCAACCCAAGGGGTTTGGCACCCTCTTTGGCCAGCCAACACAAGCCGAACCGATCGCGAATTAAACTCATTTAATTCGCCCAATAAGCCTTCAAAAGACTTAGCCATTTTAGCTTCCATTGCGCCTCTGATAAATTCATATTTGACTTATTTCTCTTGATCGGAAAATCCAATTTTCAACTCGTTTTAAATCCCTCGGATTTCTCGTAGTGCGTGTGACTAAATAGGCTTTCGATTTATGTTGGCCGTCTATAATCAACAAATTATAGAACGATCATAAGTGGCACCTAGTAGTACATCATGACCCCCAATTAATCGAAAGATCAACGGTTGACCTCAGAAAGAATTCCGAAACCCTTCAGCAGCTCTAATGAATCGTGCCCCATTCCCTTCACCATCTTATACCCACTTGGTTCAGGACACGGTCTATTCTTGTCAGTCCCCACTAGGCTGACTACGTCACACCTAGCCCAAGTAATGTCTTTCTCGTCCTTTGGATTTCTAATTACTCTCATGTATTTTAGAGACTCGCACTCCAAACATGATATACTATGGCCAGAGGTTTTGAGTAACAATCCGACGATAGGCCTGGGTATACATCTCCTCGCAAGGAGTGGTGAATCCTTTGTAGGCTGTTCAAACATCTTCGGGCACTTCGGCTTATACCCAATCATCCTGGGTCTACACCTCCTTGGAGATGCTTGCTTAAGATGTTAAAGTATAAGTTTTCATGACCAAGATGACTTGAACACCGCAAGTCAAAGGAACATCGCACTTAAGCCGCAGTAAGAACTTCAGTGACATATCTATATAGATAACCATATGAAGTCTTACAGCTAGTCACTCCAATGAACTAGTTCCCTTAACTAGCATCCATGTTTATCTCCGGACATCCCAATGTCACCAGCCAGTGAGAATCAGCTGATTAGAGAATAACCCATGCTAGTCTCAACAGAATTGATAGTGTCCATATTTATCAATTCATCGACTAGGGATATTTTCAATACTTCACATTTGTACATTTAGAGATAATCACTAGTTGTGATCCCATCACAAATTCTCTTATGCTGTGAGTTGTATTGCGGACATTCAGTAGATGAGTTTAAGATCCCAATCAAATACACAAACATGTATACTCAAATAGTGAATTATCATTTATTAAAATAAATGTTTACAATCATAAGGCGATTGCCTTAGGACACTTTTCTCATATCACTAACAAACTCCCACTTGGCCTAATGCCAATCGCTACGGTATCCAATACCACAAGCTCTAACATGACCCTCAAACTTGCTCTGAGGCAAGGCCTTTGTTAAAGGATCCGCTAAATTCCTTTTAGTGGGAATTTTCTCAATTTGTATATCATTCCTACTTATAATCTCTCTGATCAGATGATAGCGGCGAAGCACGTGTTTGGATCACTGATGAGACCTTGGTTTCTTTGCTTGTGCAATAGCTCCATTGTTGTCGCAGTAAACCGGCACTGCATCATCAATGGTTGGAACCACGCCAAGTTCGGAGACGAACTTCTTGATCCAGACTGCTTCCTTTGCTGCTTCCGAAGCTGCGATATATTCCGCTTCCGTGGTGGAATCCGCTACGGTGTCTTGTTTGGAACTTTTCCAACTTACTGCTCCTCCATTCAAAATAAATACGTATCCAGACTGAGATTTGGAGTCATCCTTATCTGTCTGGAAACTGGCAACTGTATACCCACGTATTACCATATCTCCTTCTCCATATATTAGGAACACATCCTTAGTTCTTCTTAAGTACTTAAGAATTGTCTTAACAGCCGCCCAATGATCCATTCCTGGATCCGACTGGTATCTGCTTGTGACGCTCAAAGCATATGATACATCGGGCCTTGTACATAACATAGCATACATGATAGATCCTATCGCGGATGCATAAGGAATCTTATTTATGCAAATCCTCTCGTCTTCTGTGCGCGGACACATAGACTTTGAAAGGTTGATCCCATGCCTGATGGGAAGGTAACCTTTCTTGGATTCTGACATGCTAAACCTTTTTGATCTATCTCTATAGATTCTAATCCCAAGGATATAGGTTGCTTCTCCCAGGTCTTTCATGGAGAAAGTTTTGGACAACCAAATTTTAACTGTTTGTAAGACTGATATATCGTTTCCTATAAGTAAGATGTCATCGACATATAATACTAGGAATACGACTGCACTCCCACTAACCTTCTTGTACACACAAGGTTCGTCTGGATTTTGTGAGAAATCAAACTTTTTGATTGTCTCATCAAAATGGATGTTTCATCTCCTAGATGCTTGCTTCAGTCCATATATGGATCGTCGAAGCTTGCATACTTTGGTTTTATCAAGCGATGTGAAACCTTCAGGTTGTATCATGTATACATCCTCAAGCAGGTTTCCGTTAAGGAAAGCTGTTTTCACATCCATTTGCCATATCTCATAATCATAATGAGCTGCTATGGCTAGGAGCATCCGAATGGATTTAAGCATAGCTACTGGCGAATAGGTTTCGTCATAATCAATTCCTTGCTTATGACGATATCCTTTTGCCACTAAGCTAGCCTTAAAGGTAACAACATTACCTTCCATGTCGGTTTTCTTCTTGAAAACCCACTTGCACCCTATGGGCTTAATCCCTTCAGGTGGGTTAACCAAGTCCCATACTTGGTTTTCGTACATGGAATCTATTTCCGACTTCATGGCCTCAATGTGACGACCAGACTTCTCTTAACTTCCTTAAAACGGACGTCACATTTGCTTAACCTTAACTTTACCTTATCCTTAGCCTTAGGTTACACCTACTTGAGTCCCCTTAACTTGCTCTGAAATTTTTTTTCTTCCTTCTCTTTTTTTTTCAAAAAAGAAATAAAAAAACTTTCATTTTATTTGCTTTGCCAGGATTTGACCCCTCAACCTCTTAGTTGCATGACCAGAGCACTAACCAACTACTCTACACAGTTTCTTTTCAATGGCACCAGTCGACTGCTATTATAGCAGTCGACTGGTGTCAGTCGACTGGTATATGGTCAGTCGACTGCCATATCGAACAGAAGGTTCTGTTCGATATAGCAGTCGACTGGTATCTGAGCCAGTCGACTGGCACGCCTGAAAACCTGCAATTTCAGAGCTGATAACCACTTTCAAACATCCACAAATCACATACTATCACTTCACATTAGGATATAACTTCAAATCTATATTCTACCCTAGTTTATTAAGCATATTAGCAACTCAAAACCAATCCCACAACTTGAACTTGAAACTTTGCGGAGTTTAACAAAACTAACAAAACACTTGCATAAATATACTAAAGTTTGTACCAAACTTTGTCTCTAGGCATAGTTTAAACACACTGATCACTTTCTATGAACCCAAAACCATAACCAAATGTTTCTATAATACTTATTCCAAAGATCTCTTCCACGGTTCCGCCGCCACTGAACACCAATGCAAGTCCTGTCGCCTCCCAACTTACGCTTTCCCTTTTCCTTTATCTGCAATAGAAGGGAAAATGCATCTAATAAGCACAATGCTTAGTAAGTAAATCCCTACTCACAAAATCATGATGTCAATACTAAACATGCTCATTTCAAAGAATGATTTAAAACTTTACTTACTTCAAAACTTACAACTAAACATGCTTACAACTTGAAACACTTTATCATGCTTGTTAATGTATCAATGTACACAACTAACCATGCTTACTACTTGAACTACTTTATCATGCTTGCATTGTATCAAGGTAGACATATAATAATTAAACACTTTCTCAAAAAAAAGAAACTACTTGATCATACTTATATACTTGAAAATAGTAATCAACTTTCTCTTTCGGCCTTGACATTGTACCATGGTATCAGTGTACCAATTGCGCGCTTTTCTAATAGGTTGCGAGGTAGCTAGCCACCGCACCCTATTAGAACTTTACTTTCTAACTTTCGATGGGCCTTACATTTGCCCGGTACATGTCTCTTTCTCAAAGTAAATTACTTTTCTTACTTACCATACTTAAACTTATCACTTTACTTATCTTTGCATATATTTTGCATGCTAAAAAAAAACTTTACTTTTCTCACTTTAACTTTCCATCGAGCACCCTGCGTGCTCCTTAACTCAAATTCACTTTTAGGTCTTTTCATAAGTATGAAAACTCATCATGCTTGGCCTACATACATTCAATACTAACAAATTGAATTTCTAACATGATAAAACATGCAACTTTAATAGCTAAAACATAGAATAGCAAAACTCTCTTAACCATGCTTCTACATTTCGAAAACTCGGGTTCTACAATGAGAATTTCGAAACGAAACTACTCCTATTGCAGGTGAGCGATTTACTTACATCGTTCTTGAAGAAAACTCACAAAAACAGGGAGAAAACTCCCTAACAAAATCTTTTTTTCTTCCTCCTTGTAAAAAGCTCCCACCTTTAGCCCTAGGAAGGAACCCTAGATGCTTCTACTTCAAGGGAAAGGAGAAAAACGAATAAGAAGACCCATTGAATCCCCTGTTTTCGCAACCTCCTCGCCTCTCTTCTTCTCTCGCGCGGCCCCCAACCCTAGTTTGGTTTTCAAGCGACTTAAGCGGGGCTTAAATACCTCTTAATGAAAAAACGTAACTACTCTATAACATTATTTCTCTCCATAATTTTCTGTGCTTGATACCCTAGCCCAGTTGGTTGCTTGGCTTCCCTTCCTCCCTGTGGTCGTGGGTTCAATCCCCACCCGACCCCTTTAAAGGTTTTTTTTTTTCTAATCATTCCGAAAAATGCTATAATATTCCGAAAAATGCTAGAAAAATTCCTAAAAATCCCTAATAATACCAGGAAATTATTGGGTGTTACAATCCTCCCTACCTTATAAAAAGTTCGTCCTCGAACTTAGAACAGCTCTGGATACCTTTGTCTCATGCTATCTTCTGATTCCCAAGTTGCCTCTTCATACTTCTGATTCAGCCATAAGACTTTCACTAATGGTACCACTTTGTTCCTCAGCTTCTTATCTGCTCGATCTATTATCTGAATAGGTCGACTTTCATAACTGAGATCTTCTTGCACTTGTACCATCTGTGGCTCAATCACTTGGTTGGCATCTGGGATATGCTTTTTTAACATTGAAACATGAAATACGTTAGTATGCTGACATTTCTGAAGGTAGCTCCAACTCATAAGCTACTTTACCAACTCTCTTTATCACTGGGTAAGGTCCTACGTATCGAGGACTTAGCTTGCCTTTCTTACCAAATCTCATCACTCCCTTCATAGGTGCTACTTTGAGGAAAACTGTATCCCCAACTTCAAACTCTAACGGCCTACGACTACATCTGCATAACTCTTCTGCCTACTCTGAGCAGTCTCTATCCTCTGGCGGATGCTCCTGATTGCTT
>JAGFNQ010000384.1:18878-57382 GCA_024364735.1 Boesenbergia rotunda | reverse complement strand
TTACATCTCCTCGCAAGGAGTGGTGAATCCTTTGTAGGCTGTTCAAACATCTTCGGGCACTTCGGCTTATACCCAATCATCCTGGGTCCACACCTCCTTGGAGATGCTTGCTTAAGATGTTAAAGTATAAGTCTCCATGACCAAGATGACTTGAACACCGCAAGTCAAAGGAACATCGCACTTAAGCCGCAGTAAGAACTTCATTGACATATCTATATAGATTACCATATGAAGTCTTACAGCTAGTCACTCCAATGAACTAGTTCCCTTAACTAGCATCCATGTTTATCTCCGGACATCCCAATGTCACCAGCCAGTGAGAATCAGCTGATTAGAGAATAACCCATGCTAGTCTCAACAGAATTGATAGTGTCCGTTTTATCAATTCATCGACTAGGGATATTTTCAATACTTCACATTTGCACATTTAGAGATAATCACTAGTTGTGATCCCATCACAAATTCTCTTATGCTGTGAGTTGTATTGCGGACATTCAGTAGATGAGTTTAAGATCCCAATCAAATACAAACATGTATACTCAAATAGTGAATTATCATTTATTAAAATAAATGTTTACAATCATAAGGCGATTGCCTTAGGACACTTCTCTCATATCACTAACAAACTCCCACTTGGCCTAATGCAAATCGCTACGGTATCCAATACCACAGGCTCTAACTTGATCCTCAAACTTGCATTGATGCAAGGCCTTAGTTAAAGGATCCGCTAAATTCCTTTCAGTGGGAATTTTCTCAATTTGTATATCATTCCTACTTATAATCTCTCTGATCAGATGATAGCGGCGAAGCACGTGTTTGGATCGCTGATGAGACCTTGGTTCCTTTGCTTGTGCAATAGCTCCATTGTTGTCGCAGTAAACCGGCACTGCTTCATCAATGGTTGGAACCACACCAAGTTCGGAGACAAACTTCTTGATCCAGACTGCTTCCTTTGCTGCTTCCGAAGCTGCGATATATTCCGCTTCCGTGGTGGAATCCGCTACGGTGTCTTGTTTGGAACTTTTCCAACTTACTGCGCCTCCATTCAAAGTAAATACGTATCCAGACTGAGATTTGGAGTCATCCTTATCTGTCTGGAAACTGGCATCTGTATACCCACGTATTACCATATCTCCTTCTCCATATATTAGGAACACATCCTTAGTTCTTCTTAAGTACTTAAGGATTGTCTTAACAGCCGCCCAATGATCCATTCCTGGATCCGACTGGTATCTGCTTGTGACGCTCAAAGCATACGATACATCGGGCCTAGTACATAACATAGCATACATGATAGATCCTATCGCGGATGCATAGGAATCTTGTTCATGCAAATCCTCTCGTCTTCTGTGCGCGGACACATAGACTTTGAAAGGTTGATCCCATGCCTGATGGGAAGGTAACCTTTCTTGGATTCCGACATGCTAAACCTTTTTAGCACTCGGTCTATATATGTAGACTGCGAAAGACCAAGCAACCGTTTTGATCTATCTCTATAGATTCTAATCCCAAGGATATAGGTTGCTTCTCCCAGGTCTTTCATGGAGAAAGTTTTGGACAACCAAATTTTAACTGTCTGTAAGACTGATATATCGTTTCCTATAAGTAAGATGTCATCGACATATAATACTAGGAATACGACTGCACTCCCACTAACCTTCTTGTACACACAAGGTTCATCAGGATTTTGTGAGAAATCAAACTTTTGATTGTCTCATCAAAACGGATGTTCCAGCTCCTAGATGCTTGCTTCAGTCCATATATGGATCGTCGAAGCTTGCATACTTTGGTTTTATCAACCGATGTGAAACCTTCAGGTTGTATCATGTATACATCCTCAAGCAGGTTTCCGTTAAGGAAAGCTGTTTTCACATCCATTTGCCATATCTCATAATCATAATGAGCTGCTATGGCTAGGAGCATCCGAATGGATTTAAGCATAGCTACTGGCGAATAGGTTTCGTCATAATCAATTCCTTGCTTCAGACGATATCCTTTTGCCACTCATCTAGCCTTAAAGGTAACAACATTACCTTCCATATCGGTTTTCTTCTTGAAAACCCACTTGCACCCTATGGGCTTAATTCCTTCAGGTGGGTTAACCAAGTCCCATACTTGGTTTTCGTACATGGAATCCATTTCCGACTTCATGGCCTCAAGCCATTTGTCCCTTTCTGAACTTTTCAGAACATCTTCATAACTGATAGGTTCGTCATCGCTTATGAGTAACACGTCGTTCGATTCACTTACGAGAAATTCGTATCTCTCTGGAATATTGCGTGTCCTATCAGATCTACGAAGAGGTGGTGCAGTCTTAGGTTCAACTGATAGCTCATCATTATGAGGTATTGGTTGTGGGTCTAGACTAGGTGTCTCTGTAATGTCTATTGGAGTTCCTTGAACTTCATCAAGTTCAATCCCACTCCCACTGTTTTCTTGTAAAAGAAATTCTTTTTCCAGAAATACAGCATGCCTTGAAACAAACACCTTTTGTTCCAAGGGATGATAGAATTGGTAACCCTTCGTTTCCTTAGGGTATCCAATAAATAGACATTTATCAGACTTAGCATACAATTTGTCTGATATAATCCGCTTCACATAAGCAGGACAACCTCATATCTTAAGGTGAGTTAAGTGGGGTTTCTTACTATTCCATGTCTCATATGGAGTAGTTGAGACTAACTTGGTCGGGACTCTGTTTAGCAAGTAAACAGCTGTCTTAAGTGCATAGCCCCAAAGGGATTTTGGAAGAGTTGCATGATTCATCATCGACCTAACCATGTCCATCAAGGTTCGGTTGCGCCTCTCAGATACACCATTATGCTGTGGTGTATACGGCGGAGTCCATTGGGATAATATCCCATTGTCCCTAAGATAATCTTGAAACTCTTGACTTAAGTATTCACCACCCCCGATCGGATCGAAGTATTTTAATACTTTTGCCAAGCTGTTTCTCTACTTCATTTCTGAACTCTTTGAATTTCTCAAAGGCTTCAGATTTGTGTTTCATCAAGAACACGTACCCGAATCGTGAGTGATCATCGATAAAGGTGATGAAGTAGCTATAGCCTCCTTGTGCAAGAGTTGACATTGGTCCACATACATCAGTATGTATTAGACCAAGCAATTCTCCCACTGGATTACCTTTTCCGGAAAAGGGTAATTTGGTCATCTTGCCTTTTAAGCATGATTCGCATGTATCAAATGAACCGGGTTCAAATGATTCCAAAATTCCACATCGGTGTAATTCGGTCATGCGTTTCTTACTTACATGGCCAAGACGACAATGCCAAGTGTAGGAGTCTATTCGATTATCTATTCGAGCACATTTATTGCTAACTTCGATATTGAAAACGTCACTGGATAAATCTAACGTGTAGATGCCATTGCACAAAGTTCCATTCCCATAAAGAACGCCATTTAAAGTTATGTAACAATAATTGTTACTAAAAGTTAAATGATAACCCTTTTCATTCAAACATGAAATAGATACAATGTTCTTTATTAACGAAGGAACAAAATAACAATTATCCATTTCTAAGATACGTCCAGTGGGGAGCTTTAGCAAATATGTTCCGACGGTAACAGCAGCAATCTTTACTCCATTTCCAACTCACAGATTTGTTTCTCCTTTGACGAGTCTTCTTCTATTCCTTAGCCCCTGTATGTCATTACATATATGTGAGCTACACCCAGTATCAAGTACCCAGGTATTTGAGGAAATAGAGTGACATTCAATAACGAAGATACCTGAAGAGGATGGGGCATCGGATGCCTTATTCTTCATGGACTCAAGATAAATCTTGCAGTTTCTTCGCCAATGACCCTCCTTGCCACAATGATGGCAAGTTCCTTTTGGTTTCTTTTCAGTCTTTTTGGCCTTTTTCTTCTTTTCTTTATTCTGTTCTTTGGCCTTTCTCTTAGAACCTTTCTTTGAGGAACCAACTAACAGTACCGCCTTTTGATCCGGCTTTACAAAAGGCTCCACAGTCTTCAGCAGGTTGAGCAACTCGGGAATGGTGGTCTCTAGTTTGTTCATCCGATAGTTCATCACAAATTGTGAATAACTTTTGGGCAAACAACTCAGAATTAAGTCAATACTTAGTTCATGATCCATTGCAAAACCGAGTGTGTTCAGTCGCTCAATGTACCCCAACATCTTTAGCACAAACTGCGAGGCAGAAGTGTCTTCCTGCATCTTAGTGGTGAAGAGGAGTCTGGAGACTTCGAACCTTTCGGATCTCGCCTGCTCTTCAAACAACTCATGAAGATGGAAGATGATAGTATAAGCATCATTATGCTCATGTTGCTTTTGCAGCTCAGGTATCATAAAGGCTAGCATGATGCAACTCGCAAGTTAAGAATCGGTCACATGTTTCTGATAGGCCACTAGCTGGTCTGGAGTTGCACCTTCAGGAGGTTGGTTAGGCAGTTGATCTTCAAGGACATAAGCAAGCTTCTCTGACTTGAGGACTATCCTCAGGTTTCGAAGCCAACCCATGAAGTTTGGCCCAGTCAGTTTATTGGTGTCCAAAATGGAACGCAAATTCAGAGAAGACATGATTGAGTGATTAACCTAGAAACACAAATTGAGCTTATGTGAGAAGAATGATAAAGAATGTATCAATATACATTAATTAAAAATCCTATTTATTTATCAAATTGAATAACCCTTTTTATCAATTCGGGAGATTGTAGGAGCATCTCCAAATAGGTTGATATCCAACCATAGATAAGAACAACCATGGCTGTGGCCATCAAGTTTTTCTTAGCTATGAAGGTAGGTAATTATACCGATTACACATCACATATATGTAACTATCACTTTATGCTATCAACTAATTGAATGTTTGCATAAATCATTGGGTTGTTAACTCATTAACAAGTATGCAACTTTATACATAGCACCCAACTGCACCTCTCTTTGCATCGACCATGGCAAATCGATGCTCCAAGCTTAAGGCTGACCCATTAATCAAGAAATAGTTTTAATATGGTTGGAGCTCATTCAACCGTTTAGTCAGGCTTGGATGTGTCCAACAACCAAAACTAAGGATTGACCTCTAACTCCAACTATATTATTCATAAACTAATTCCATGGTTTGAACATGTTGAGGTTCAAGCCGGGCATGGATGTGTCCATCAACCCAAACGAGAAACAAAACTCCGATTCTAACCATATTAATGGAAGGTGTTGGCCTTAATATTTTGTAAGGGGTTTTGGGTCTCATCCTTTCTTTTCTAAGCACATTCATGACATAGAATTATGTCATGACTAACGATTTCCTTAATAAAATATGTATGTGACTTAATTTATCAAGTCTCATTATTTGAATTAGGAACCGGATTTCCTAATTCTAATTTCATACTTTATTTAAGGAATTGTTTTGGGAAACAATTTCCTAAATTGTCATAATCAATTTCGGAAATAATATGTTTTAAGACTTTGATTTCTCTAAATCAAATCTTATTAAATTATGAGACAAATCCCTTAATTCAACCACATATTATTTTCATGAAAATCTCATTTAAGAAACTCTATAGGAAACCATTTTCCTAATTAATTTTGAAGACAACAATATGTAAGAGCATCACCTCTTAAACATATTTTATTCATGGATTTAATTAATTACAACAAATCGTTTTCTAAGGGTGGCTCCCCGAGGCTCAGATACCCAAAGAAAAGTAATTTGTTGTAAATCTAATTGGACGGCTCCCCGAGGCTCAATCCAAATCAAACATGACAATTTCAATTAAAATTGGGAAATTAAATTACAACAACTAACTTTAAATTGGACGGCTCCCCGAGGCTCAATCCAAAATAAAGAATTTTATTGTCAATTTAAAAACCAATTCAAATTTAATTGTCAATTAACTGTCCATGAATTTGTCTAGACTTTCTTAAAAGAAAGTGCCCAAAATTACGAGATTTCATAAATAGGTTTTCAGAATAATTGTAAGTTTCTGGTATAAAGAAAAACTTACATATTTCCAAAATTAAAAAATTTCTAAAATAAGAAAAATTTCCAAAATTGGAAAGTTTCCAAAGATGGGAAGTTTTCACAATTATTATAAAATTTCAGAAATTAGAAAATTTCAAAAGTTTGCGAAATTTCATGAGGATTTCCAAACTTAGAAATTCCTAAATCTAAATTTATTATAATTTGAAAGTTTCCATAATTGAAAATTTTTTCCAAAATTGAGATCATGACAAAGTTTTCCGCAAAATAATTATATGATTATGTCGAACACTAACCGGCTCTGATACCACTGTTGGGACCGGGTGCATGTCGACAAGGATACGAGTTCGTAAAATTTTAAATTTTTACGTGCAGCGGAAGAATTTGCATAAAATAATTTCCTAAATTATTTTAACTTCGTATCTAGCATGCAACCTTATGGTGTGTTGACATAATCATAAAATAAAACTTTGCGGAAAAGTAAACTAATTTACTTTATACCTTTCGTAACTCGAAGAAAGGGACGAGATCCAACCGTAGCGTCCCTTGGAAGCTCCACCTCTATTCGCGTCCACGCCGAGTTCTCTTCGGGATGACTTCGCAAAGTCACGAGTTTTGTGCCAACGAGAACTACTAGATCCTCCGAAGGCACAACTAGAAGACAAGAGAAAAGATAGGAAACTAACCACCAAGTTAACTGAATCAAAATTCCGAGAAGGAGGGAGATGTGATCCGCTTCTTCTTCTTCTTATTTGGCTTCTCCTTGGTGATCCTTGCTCACGCCAACCACATGGAGGGATGAGGGTGCGCCGGCCCTAACTTGGACAAGGGGAGCCGGCCCTAATCTTCAAGGAGGGCGCCGGCCCTAAGGGGAAGAGAGGGAGAAGAGAATAAGAGAGAGAGAGGGAGAGAGTTAATCTCTAGATCGCTATTTCGATTAGAACTAAGGGCTTGCCTTTGGTTCCTATATATAGTAGCATCTCCCTTGCCAAGTCTCCCTCTTAACGGAATTAACGGAATTAGTTATCATAAGAAATTTATCCTATAAATTCTCTTATGAATTATTCCGTTTAAACCAAGTTTTATTATAACTAACTTTATAATAAAACTAATTAGTTATCATAAGAAATTTATCCTATAAATTCTCTTATGAATTATTCCGTTTAAACCAAGTTTTTTATAACTAACTTTATAATAAAACTAATTAGTTATCATAAGAAATTTATCCTATAAATTCTCTTATGGAGTTTATTATAACTAACTTTATAATAAAACTAATTAATCTCCCCTTTTATTATGGAATAAATTTTATAAGAAATTTATAAACTTTCTTATTATGGAAAAATCAATTCATAATTGATTTTATAAAATTAAAATAAACCATTTCATGGATCATTTTAATTTCCATAAAAAGAATAAATTTCTATAAATTTATTTATATAAATTTTTTTACACAAATTTATTTATCCATAATTTATAAAATAAATCGCACTAGATTTATTTTATTAATTAAACCAATTAAATTGGTTTCATCCCTTTAATGTGGCCGGCCAACCCAAAGGGTTTGGCACCCTCTTTGGCCGGCCAAACCAAGCCGAACCGATCGCAAATTAAACTCATTTAATTCGCCCAATAAGCCTTCAAAAGACTTAGCCATTTTTAGCTTCCATTACGCCTCTGATAAATTCAGATTCGTCTTATTTCTCTTGATCGGAAAATCCAATTTTCAACTCGTTTTAAATCCCTCGGATTACTCGTAGTGCGTGTGAATAAATAGGCTTTCGATTTATGTTGGCCGTCTATAATCAACTAATTATAGAACGATCATGAGTGGCACCTAGTAGTACATCATGATCCCCAATTAATCGAAAGATCAACGGTTTGACCTCAGAAGAAATTATTCTGAACCCCTTCAGCAGCTCTAATGAATCGTGCCCCATTCCCTTCACCATCTTATACCCACTTGGTTCAGGACATGGTCTGTTTGTGTCAGTCCCCACTAGACTGACTACGTCACACCTAGCCCAAGTAATGTCTTTCTCGTCCTTTGGATTTCTAATTACTCTCATGTATTTTAGAGACTCGCACTCCAAACATGATATACTCTGGCCAGAGATTTTGAGTAACAATCCGACGATAGGCCTGGGTATACATCTCCTCGCAAGGAGTGGTGAATTCTTTGTAGGATGTTCAAACATCTTCGGGCACTTCGGCTTATACCCAATCATCCTGGGTCCACACCTCCTTGGAGATGCTTGCTTAAGATGTTAAAGTATAAGTCTCCATGACCAAGATGACTTGAACACTGCAAGTCAAAGGAACATCGCACTTAAGCCGCAGTAAGAACTTCATTGACATATCTATATAGATAACCATATGAAGTCTTACAGCTAGTCACTCCAATGAACTAGTTCCCTTAACTAGCATCCATGTTTATCTCCGGACATCCCAATGTCACCGGCCAGTGAGAATCAGCTGATTAGAGAATAACCCATGCTAGTCTCAACAGAATTGATAGTGTCCGTATTTATCAATTCATCGACTAGGGATATTTCCAACACTTCACATTTGCACATTTAGAGATAATCACTAGTTGTGATCCCATCACAAATTCTCTTATGCTGTGAGTTGTATTGCGGACATTCAGTAGATGAGTTTAAGATCCCAATCAAATACAAACATGTATACTCAAATAGTGAATTATCATTTATTGAAATAAATGTTTACAATCATAAGGTGATTGTCTTAGGACACTTCTCTCATATCACTAACAGTTGCAAACTATGTAAATCTGATTGCCTCTTTCTTTTCTGTTTTGTTATTAATCTATTAATGTTATTTGTAAAACTATTGGCTATCATTGTTTTTTAAAAAATAAAAGATTTAATTTTTATTTCGGGGGCAATTCACACCCCCTGGTGTCGACCGTCAATCTCTGACAAACAAGAGTCAGAGCCGAAGCCGGAGTTGGAGCACAACCGAGGCTAAGCAAAGCCACATGGCTGTGAGGCATTGTCATGTGTTGCATATCCCAGCCGTGTGCCACTCCCCACAAGGTGCATGGCCTAGCTATCCCGAATGGCACGACCATGCGGTTGTCACATGACATGACCATGAGGCTTGGCAATGTCGTGTGCCTCTGTTTCCAGGAAGCAACACAGCATGATCGTACCACCCTAGCACAGTCATGCGGCTGCTGCCGCATCCCGTATAGCATGCCATGCGGGATTGGATGGTCCATGCGATCGGCTGTGCGCCCCAACTATAAAAGGGCCTCTTCCCCTTTGGCAGCATATCTTGGGCCTAGGGCTTGACCTTATTTTCTTGGGGAAGGGTTCTCCCTTCTAGGGGAGACCTAAGAGCCACCGCTGGCTTTGCCTCCACTATCCGTCCACCACCGGAGCAAGACGATCCTCCAAGAAGACCACGCTATAAGGATAAGCTTTCACTTCCCTCTCCCTCTTTGTTAGGAGTTGTAAAAGTTTTATTTATTGTATTCTTGTTGTTTCTCCCTTTCAATGGAGTAGATTCTCCATATCTAGGATGTACAACGGATGAATTAAATGAGTTTAATTCATATATGTATTTACCGACTGAAACTGCTGACCAGAAAATGATTGGTGAATAATGGCATTAAATCGCTTTTATTCAGCCATTTACTACAACCTAAGGTAAGCCCTCCTATATAAGGAGGATGCAATCCTAGGCAAGTGGGAGTGTGCATGAAAGCAAAAGAAATCTCCATCCACCTATGTTCTCCCTTGCTCTCTACTAGGATGTATACTTAAAGCTTTGCTTTTGGATAAAATACATCTACATTTTGAAAGAGAACCGTAAAATCACACGGTGCATATTTATATTAGTATATGCACAAAATGTCTCATACTTTGCATTGTAGATAACATGATGTGTGGTGTCACACAGACGATCATGTTATCAAGTTCCTTGCAGAAGTATAAATAATAGACACACAACCGAGATGAAGTTGGATAAACCATCAAGATGGTTGTAGTGTAATTAGGTGTGGTTTGTCTTAACCATAGAATTACACTAGTGCACTTTGTGTGTATTGAGTGTTGGTGCCGGAAGTGCCAAATTCGAACCTATATTTTGATAATGGCAAAGGGTTCAGAAGTTAAGAGTTGGTTGTAATCTAATAAGCATATTAAGCGTGCAGGAAAGTCCGGTACACTAGGCACTAAGTTGTGGTTCTTTGAATTGGGCACTAAGTCCTGGCCGCGGGCTGGGCAACTAAGTCTTGACGTAAGGTTGGGCAATAAGACCTGGTGAGTGAAGGTGGGCACTAAGACCTGGTATAGGATTGGGCACCGAAGACTTGGTGAGTGAAGCTGGGCACTAAGACCTGGTGAGTGAAGCTGGGCACTAAGTCCTAGTGAGTGAAGTTGGGTAAAAGTCCAACCGGGGGAGCCGGTTGGCAAAAAAATAAATTCTCCCGAGAGAAGTAGGTGAGGACGCGTTCCCCATAGGAGGGAACATTAGGCGTCGGTTCAACCTAGGGTTCCATTTGGGAGACCCAAAGTCAGAACCAAGACAGCTTAGGTTGTAAATAATGTCTAATATATCATGTATATTTGCTTCTTGTGTTTTGGAACTAACCCTGGTTGCAGGAAACGAAGGGATGGTATTTTTGCAGCTCAGGCGCCTCATTGGAAGGAGGCGCCTCACTGGGCTAGGCGCCTGTATGGATACAGGCACCCCAGTGCAAGGCAAAACCAAGCCATCGAAGCAAACTGCCACGAAAGCCTTTGGACCAAGTCAAGCTAGGCGCCTGTGTTAACACAGGCGCCTCAGTCAGCTCAGGTGCCTCAATGAAGGGGATAAGCACTGACCAAGCCTATGGATTAGAATTCGCGCAGGAGAGGTCACGTGTCAGACGCCCCCTTCAACACAGGCACCCCAGCGACCAATATAAATAGGGGGTCACCCCCAAGGCTTCAGAACAACTTGCAAATCTCGCTCTAAACACTTTCGTTCAAGCGCTACGCTCTGACACGCTCTGTACTCGCGATTTCAGCGCCGACGATGACCCACTGCTCTGAAATTTCATCCACTCCGGTCATCGGTAAAAGCTTAAAATTTCTTAAGTGTTGTAACTTCTTTGTTTTAATTTTATATCTGTACATCAAATTGTAAACATTCCTCGAATATAGAATTGCCCATTGTAAACGGTCAAGGACAGTGGGCCTTGGAGTAGGAGCCGACCGCGACTCCGAACTAAGTAAAACAAACTGTGTTATTGACTTTGTTTACTCTTTCCGCTGCGTAATTTCTCTTAATTGCCCGAAAATTTTCAGATCGATATTCACCCCCTATCGATTTACTCCGATCAAACCAGTGGTATCAAAGCGGGTGGCTCAAACTTGGTGCAACCACCAGTTTGGGAATTTTTTTCGGATTTATGAATTTTAAATTTTTCTTTCTCTCAAATTTTCTCGTTAATCGAGGATGGTGCAACACCACTCGATCTTTTTCCATTATTAATATTTTTCCCGCACTGCTAATCCAAGACCTAGTCTTGGGACAAGTTTTTTTGTAATTTTTCAGAAAAATTCAATGGTCATGCAAGAGGGGTACAACACTGCCAGACCTCCTCTTTTCAGTGGAGAAGACTTCTCCTACTGGAAAAGTAGGATGGAAATCCACCTGAAAACTCAAGTGGACATGTGGATAATCATCCAGTCTGGACTAGAAATTCCCAAAAATGCACAAGGTCTGGTGCAACATTATACCGAGTGGGACGACCCACTAAAGAAGAAAATCAAGGCTGATGCAAAGGCGACCCAAACTTTGCAATGCAGCTTAACCAAGGAGGAGATGAATCGGGTGGGACCCTTCAACAGCGCGAAGGAGCTTTGGAATAAGTGATCTAGCTGCACGAAGGTACTTCCGACATGAGGATCAGCAAAAGAGATCTGTTGCTGAACAGACTCTATACAATCAAGATGCACGACGGTGAGACTGCAGTCCAACTCCACGCCAGAATTCAGGAGTTGATGAACGGGCTGCACACAATAGGTCACAAGGTTGAAAACCGTGACCTAATAAGGTATATGCTAAATTCTTTTCCGAGAAACTCATTGTGGGCGTCTATGGTAGATGCCTACAAAGTTTCAAGGAACTTATCTAAAATCAAATTAGACGAACTCTTTTCTAAACTAGAACGGCACGAACAGACTAACACTACCTTGATCGAGAAAGGTATAGCTTTTGTTGCAGGTAAATCTCAAGGGAAAACTCCCAAGAAGAAGACTCAACCAACACCCGAGTCTGACTCAGACTCAGAATCAGAAGATAGTAAAGGGGAACAACCCAAGTTGGTTCGGTTAGCTCGGGATTACTACAAGGAACTTAAGTACCAAACGAGCAAGAAGAAATCAAGCCGAAGAAAGGAAGATCCAGCAGAACCTTCAATGAGCTCGAAGAGCAAGAACAACGTTACTTGCTACGAATGCAACAAAAAGGGACACTTCAAGTCAGAGTGCCCCAACCTGAAGGAAACCAAGAAGACTCGAAGAAAGAAGGCTCTCCAAGCCACCTAGGACGAATCCTCCTCCTCCTCTGAAGAAGAAGTCCCGCATGCGAATCTCCTCACCCTAACCGCCTCGGAAGACGTCGATTCCAGATCAGAATCAGAACCAGACGACGGAAGACTCACCATATCGGAGAACGGACAAATCACTGTAAGAGGTTATTCAGAATATGAATTGTCAAAATTAATTTCGTATTTATCTCGTAACATGGCAAAAGCCAAAATCCGGGTTGAGTCCCTCCGACAGGAAGTAAAACTCCTGAAAGAGGAAGTCAACTCGAGGTCCTTGACCGAGCAAATTCAGGAAGGAAACTCAACTCAAGTCCAAAAACTTGTGGAAGAGAACTCCTCCCTGAAGACTTAAATCAAGGAGCTCAGAGTTGTCTTAGAACGGTTCACTTCGGGTTCCAACGGTCTTGACATGATCCTTGGAAAATAGAAGACCATTCTCAATCGATCCGAACTCGGTTATCGAACCAAGTCAAGACAACGTTCTTATTATTCTGTATTGAACCAACCTAGAACCCAAGTCCAAGCATGGGTCCCTAAGCTGTGTTTAACTAAACAAGCTGGACCAAACCAGTATTGGATCCCCAACGATAAGATTCACATCTTGCTAACCCTTATCGAGGCTTTAGTCCAGGGGGAGCCTATACAAAAACCATTTTTATAAGTAGATGATCTATTACTTAATTGCTTGCCTGATTGTTTGTTTTTTTTTAATTTTTTTTATCATGCTTAGATTTAGGATTTGTTAGACTAAGGACAAAAGATTTAATTGAAAATTGAACAACATAGTATTGGGTGGAGGTGAGATGATAGTATGTTAGGGAAGTCGTTCTAATAAGGTTAAGTATATCCTACTTGGTCTGTTTAGTCTGGTGGAACTAGCCGAAGCTACCGATCCAAGACCCAAACTAGTTAGACCAAAATTTTTCAAGAAGTAACTTGAAGATGAATTTTCAGTAAAAGGCTTTGTCAAGGAAAGGGTTGTTTCTCCAATAAGGCTATGGCCAAAGAAGACCTTGTGCCTCACCAAGACCTGGAAGCTGATTACTGAAAACCAAATTCAAAATACTACTTGTTAGATTTGAATCTAACACAAATTTCAATTAATCTTAGATTCAACACATTTTTCAAAATTAATAAACTTTCTAAAATTGTCAAAATTAATTCAATGTCTTCAAGATTAACCATGCTTTTCAAAATTAAAATCATTATTTTTGAAAACCTGTCTCACAAAACTCATAAGGTTAACGTGATTGATAACACTAGACTGGGTGAGACAGACTAGGTTGTGAAAATCAATTTAAGGTATCCCTAACTCTAATTGGATTCAAATCAATAAATACGTTATGTGTTGGAACATAAAGATTTGGACCAATGGATGTTGGATAGTGGATGCTCCAGACACATGACTGGAGACAAATAGAAATTCACCAAAATCAAGTTCAAGAACCTAGGCTCAGTAGCATTTGGCAACAATGCTACACGCAAAGTCATTGGGCAAGGTAACATTGAACTCAAGTCTGATTTTGTGATTAAGAAAGTACTCTTTGTTGGATCGGAGAAATCGATAGAGGGGGGGCGGTGAATATCGATGTCAAATTTTTCGAAAAACTAGAGAATATACGCAGTGGAAAATAACAGAACAAACGCGAGCACAAGTTGGTTTTACTTGGTTCGAAGTCACGGTCGGCTCCTACTCCAAGGCCCACGGTCCTTGACCGTTTACTTTGGGCAATTCTATAGTCGTAAAAAGAGTTTTACAAATTGAGTACAGAAATAGAACTAAAATTTAAACTTGCAACACTTTTCGTTACCGACGCCCGAGGTGGATTGAATTTTGGAGCAGAGGGTCATCGTCGGCGCTGGAATCTCGAAGTCGGAGCATGTCGGAGCGTAGCGCTTGAACGAAAGTGCTTTGAGCGTTGTGATTGATGTTGTACGAAGCCTTGGGGGTGAACCTCCTTTTATAGCACCCATGGGGGCGCCTACACGTGACCTTTCTTGCGCGATCTCTTATCCGCAGGCTCGGTCAGCACTTATCCATCTTCACAGGGGCGCCTGAGCTGATGGGGGCGCCCGTATGGTCCCGGGCGCCTGAGCTGAGTATGTCCAGAGGCTTCGTGGCAGTTTTGCTTCGCTTGCTTTGGTTTAGCCTTCAACTAGGGTGCCCGTATCCATACGAGTGCCTAGCCCCAGTGAGGAGCCTCAGCCTTCAACTGGGGCGCACGTATCCATACGGGCGTCTAGCCCTAGTGATGAGCCTCAGCCTTTGAGGCGCCTGAGTTGCAGAAACACATTCCTTCGTTCCGTACAACCAAGGTTAGTTCCAAAACACAAGAAGCAAATATGTTAGCCATTATTTACAGCCTAAGCTGTCTTGGTTCTGACTTTGGGTCTCCCAAATGGAACTCTAGGTCGAATCGACGCCTACTGTTCCCTCGCATGGGGAACGTGTCCTCACCTACTCCTCTCAGGAGAGTTTACCTTTTGCCAACTGGCTCCTCCGGTTGGACTTTTGCCCAATCCTCCTGACCAGGTCTTCGAGCCCAGTCCGCGACCAGGACTTCTTGTCCAACATCCGGTCAGGTCTTCGGTGCCCAGCCCTTCGCCAGGACTTCTTGCCTAGTCCTCAACCAGGACTTCTTGCCTAACTTCCGGTCAGGTCTTCTTGCCCAGTCCCTGACCAGGACTTCTTGCCCAGCCCTTTGCCAGGACTTCTTGCCTAGTATACCTAAGACTTTTCCTGCACACTTAGTAAGATTGTTAGATCACAATAACACCTTAACTTCTAAACCCTCTTCCATTATCAAAATACAGGTTTGACTTAGGTGCTTCCTGCACCAACAATCTCCCCCTTTTTGATTTATGGCAACACAGTTCAAAAAGTTAAGTTGAAAAAACATATAACAAGCAACGTATTTAAAAAAAAATATTTAGTTTCCTCCCCCTGAGTTTTTCAAAGTTATGTGGGTTTTGTAAACCTTCTATCTGCTTTAGATTTTTGCAAGTTTTCATGCTTAGCAAAGATTTCCAGAAAATTTTTGCATACATAGAAAATTTTCAGAAAATTTTTTTTCATACTTAGAAAAATTTTCAAACAATGTTTTTCACCTTATACTTAGAAAATTTTCAGAAAAACATTTTTTACTTTATACTTAGAAAATTTTCAGAAAAAAATTTTCACTTTATACTTCGAAATTTTTGAAAAACATTTTAAAGCATTTTTGTTATTTACTTTACTTTTTGAAAAAGAGATAAAAGTTTTAAAAATTAAGAAAAAATAAGAAATTAAAATTTCAAAATTTCTTTTCTCTTTTCCTTCTCTCCCCCTTTGCCATATATCAAAAAACTAATTATAAAAAAAATTAGAGCACAAAAACATGAAGTTCTGTATTGAACCAACTCTAATAGGCATAAACTGAACCAAACCAAATTAAATCATTATTTTTCGGGTCCTGTCTAACCTAGTTAGCTACTTACTAACTGTCATAAACAGTAGCTTTCACTAGGGTTAGTCAAGTTAAGTGATCTAATCAAGTTAGATATTCTAAGCTTGACACTTAACCTGATTATTGTTCAATTGGTATTTACTGCAGATGCACTGACTTAAAGCATCTTGAATCAAGACATAGACCTAAGCATCTCAACCCAGTCTAGGTTATCAATGAAAAGTACCCTAAGGTGCTTGTGAGATACTGGCTTCTAGATCTATAGATGCATGTAGTTCTAGGGTTAGGGCCTAAGCTAAGTCTATTTGTGAAAATGCCCTAGTTTTGAAGGGGGTAAGTTTTTGAAAAAACTAAGTCAGAAAATCATTTTAAATTTCAAGAAAAAAAACAATGATTTTTCACAAAAGATTAATTAACAGATAAGAAAGAAAAAAACATGTAGAACAGTCCTATTCTACTAAGCATAAGATTTAATTATTAAGTGCATGACTGAGTAGTTGAAGTAAAATTGCATAAGACTAATCACTTATCAAACAAGTAGCTAGTAAGTAAATATGATAGATGCATAAGAGTCAACTGGTCAATAGGAGGACTAGCAAAGTCAAACAGTAGTCAAGCACAAGTCAACCCTACTCAGTAGGGACAGTCAAACACATGTCAAAGGTACAATAAGATAGCTGGAAAGTCACTCTGATCTATGAGGAAGGGCCAGGAGGTCGAATGAGCTAGGCTACCAGGACCGAAACAAGGACATCATTTCATTGTATCGTGCCTTGTTTGTCTCGCGATCGGCTCGGAGGGTATCCATATACTCAATGTGATGGGCCTCGTTTGCCTGATGTTCGGCGTGAAGAGTGTCCAAGTACTCAGTGTGGTAGCCCTCGTTCACATTGTGTTCATTCTGTAGGGCCTCCATATACTCGGCGTGACGGGCCTCCATCTCCTCCCTGAGGCTGTGCATCTCCGTCTGCAATACTTTAATGCGCTGGTCGATGGTCAGTGGAGGAGGCTCCTGTAAGTGCTCGTTGATCTCAGCTGCGAGATCGACCACGTCAACCTCCTCGTCAGAGTCATCCTGCCGTCGAGCCCTCTCTCGTCTCCATGATAGTACCTCAGTGGCCGAAACGTCTATTCCCTCTAAAGAGAAATTTCTAAACCCGATTTCATCAAACTCGGTCATCGAGATGATCTCCCCAGCAGTGATGTCGTGACCATGGTGGTGAAGGAGGGTGGTGATAATATGGCAGTAGGGCGTTCGTACTCGATCGTGAGTAGATACGCTCAATGCGTAAATGATGGTGTGGAACATGTGGAGGCCTACGTCTATATCTAACTGATGGATCATGGCGTAGAGTAGAAAAGTGTGAAAAGGTCACTTGGTCGCGACATCTTGGGTGGTGAGTGGGAGAACACAACGAACTATAACTCTGTAGAGAGCATAATCCTGGACTCGGAGGTCAACGGACTGAAACCGCCGTGCTAACGGGTTCCGCACATCTCCAAAAAAGTAGGAGTAAAGAGTGTCTAGGTTGATGTGTGAATAGGGGGGAGCGAAAGGAGGGTCGGCCGGAGGATAGCAACAAATGGTTGACTGTGACTGTCGTAGTCCGAGGAATCGATTAAACAAAGTTGGAGAAATAGTGAGAGGAGTGCCCTATACAGTGGTAGAGTAGAGTAGGTCATCAATTTTGACTAGGTTGTTGTAAAATTCGACACACAATGTCGAATTCACTGAATGTGTACAGTAGACAAGATGGCCTAATTGATAGAAATTTATAGCATCCATTGCTACTGGGCAAGATTGAGTAAAAAATTGCCTATTCAAGAAACTCGTCTTGATAGGTTTGTAAGTGGTGGATGAGAATTTGTTAAACAAGGCTAGGGTTGGGAACCTAGGATCCGGGCTAGGTTCGGCCCTGGGGTCAGCATGTGTGACACGTCGTTTTCTAGATAGATAAAGAAAATTATGCATTTACTAAGCTCTATAATAGGAAAATTAATTCTAAATGCATAATTATTGTAGTACCGGGGAGGCATTGTCGAAGCGGGACATTTGAAGACAAGGAGGGAGCGTTCGGGCGCCTTAGGAAGAAGAAGAATGAAGAATGATTTCGTTTGGTGTGGGAGATGAAGAGGGATTGAATGCTTTATATAGGGTTACCCGGGTGCCTGTGAGGGGCTAGGCGCCTGTGTTCATTGGGGCGCCCGTAAGGTCACGGGCGCCTGAGTCAATGGTCAGCTACTTTTGGCATATCTGACTACCTTGGATGAAGATAAAGCTATAGGCGCCCGTAGGGTTATGGGCGCCCAGGTCAGGTGTGTCGGGGTTGACAACTTTGGCTGTCTTGGTCCAAGTCTGAGGCGCCTGACAAGTCATGGTCGCCCGTGTTGACCGGGGTTTGACTATTGACCAGTTTGACTATTGACTAAGGTTGACTATGTTGACTAGGTTTGACTCAGTTGACTCAACTAATCAAGCTGATATTCAAGCTGACATAAAATTAGAGTTGATTTTGAACAGATTTTGAAAACAGTTCAAGTTTTTAAAATACTAACAGGTCCTAAACATCTCACCCAATTCTATGTGATCAAACATGTTAACCTTATAAGTTTTGTGAGACAGGTTTTGCCAAAACCAAAGATTTTAATTTGAAAAGCATGGTTAATTTTGAAGGACTTGAATTAATTTTGAAAAGTTATAAGGCTAAGTTTATTGAGTTTGAAAAATGTTTGAATCTAAGATTAATTGAAATTTGCGTTAGATTCAAATCTGACAATAGTAAAGTGAATTTGATTTTCAATAATTGACTTCTAGGTCTTGGCGAGGCACTAGGCCTTCTTTGACCGTAGCCTTATTGGATCATCAACTCTTTCCTTGATAAAGCCTTTTATAGAAAATTCATCTTCAAGTTACTTCTTGAAAGATTTTGGTCTAACTAGCTTGGGTCTTGGATCGGTAGCTTCGGCTAGTTCCAACAGACTAAACAGACCAAGTAGAGTATACTTGACCTTATTAGAAAGGCTTCCCTAACGTACTATCATCTCACCTCCACCCAATACTAGGTTGTTCAAATTTCAACCAAGTCATTTAGTCCTTGGTCTAAGCATAATGAATTGCAGAAGGAAATAAACAAGCAAACATGCAATAAAATTAAAGAAGTAAGCAAAAAAAAACTTATCTAATTATGAAAATTGTTTTTTAATTGGCTCCCTCTGGACTATAGCCTTGATAATGATTAGGCAAGATGAGAATCTTGTCCTTGGGGATCCAATACTGGTTTGGTCCAGCTTGGTTGTTCAAGCAATGCTTGGGGACCCATGCTTGAACTTTGGCTCTAGGTTGGTTCAATACAACATAATAAGACCGTTGTCTAGACTTGGTTCGATACCCTAATCCAGATTGGTTAAGAACAGACTTCTGTTTTCCAAGGATCATATCAAGACCCTTGGAACCCGAAGTGAATCGTTCTAAAGCCACTCTGAGCTCCTTGACTTGAGTTTTCAAGGAGGAATTCTCTTTCTCAAGCTTTTCAACTTGAGTAGAGTTTCCTTCTTGAACCTTCTTGGTCAAGGATCTCGAGTCGGCTTCCTCTTTTAGGAGTTTTACTTCCTGTCGGAGGGACTCGACCCAGATTTTGGCTTTCGCCAAGTTACGAGATAAATATGAAATTAACTTCGAAAGTTTGTATTCTGAATAGCCTCTTACCGTTATTTGGCCGTTTTCCGAGATTATGAGCCTTCCGTCGTCTGGCTCCGATTCTGACCCGGTGACAATGTCTTCCAAAGCGGTTAAGGTGAGAAGATTTGATTGCGGGGTCTCTTCTTCTTCTTCGGAGGAAGATTCATCCCACGTGGCTTGAAGAGCTTTCTTCCTTCATGTCTTCTTTGCCTCTTTCATATTGGGGCACTCTGATTTGTAATGTCCCTTCTTGTTGCATTCGTAGCAGGTGACATTTGTTTTACCTTTTGAAGTTGAAGGTTCAGCTGGATCTTCCTTTCTTCGACTTGCTTTCTTTCTGTTTGTCTGGTGCTTCAGCTCCTTGTAGTAGTCCCGAGCTAGTCGAACCAACTTGGGTCGATCCCCTTCACTATCTTCTGAGTCCGTGTCTGAGTCAGACTCGGGTGCTGGTTGAGGTTTCTTCTTGAGGACTTTTCCTTGGGATTTACCTGCACTAAATGCAATACCTTTCTCGACCAAAGTGGAGTTAGTCTGTTCATGCAATTCTAATTCTGAGAAAAGTTCATCTAACTTAATTTTAGAAAGGTCCCTGGAAACCTTGTAAGCATCTACCATAGATGCCCACAGTGTGGTCCTTGGGAACGCGTTTAGGGTATACCTGATTAGGTCATGGTTCTCTACCTTGTGACCTATTATATGCAGCCCATTCATTAGGTCCTGGATTCTGGCATGGAGTTGTGCTCTGATTCTCCTTCGTTCATTTTTATCGTGTAAAGTCTGTTCAGCAACAGATCTCTTTTGTTGATTCTGGTGTCGGAGGTACCTTCGTGCAGCTCAATCAGCTTGTTCCACAGTTCTTTGGCGCTGTTGAAAGGACCCACCCGATTCAGCTCTTCCTTGGTCAATCCGTATTGCAACATCTGGGTTGCCTTTGCATCAGCCTCGATATTCTTTTTCAACGAGGCGTCCCATTCAGAATAGTGTTGTGTCACTCCTTCTGCGTTCTTGGGAATCTCCAATCCAGATTGGATAATTATCCACATGTCCACCTGAGTTTTCAGGTGGACTTCCATCCTACTTTTCTAGTAGAAGAAATCTTCTCCACTGAAAAGCGAAGGTCTGGCTGTGCTAAATCCTTCTTGCATGGCCATTAATATTTTTTGAAGAAGAAAGAAAGAGAAAACTTGTTCCAAGACTTAGTCTTGGATTAGTAGTGCGGAGAAAAATTAATAGAAATGAAAACGATCGAGTGGTGTTGCACCAACCTTGATTAACGAGAAAAAAATTCAAAAAACAATTAAAATAATTTCGTAAATCCGAAAAAAACTCTCAAATTGATGGTTGCACAAAATTTGAGCCACCCGCTCTAATACCACTTATTGGATTGGAGAAATTGATAGAGGGGGGGGGGGTGAATATCGATATCAAATTTTTCGGAAAACTAGAGAATATACGCAGCGGAAAATAACAGAATAAACGCGAACACAAGTTGGTTTAGAGTCGTGGTCGGCTCCTACTCCAAGGCCCACGGTCCTTGACCGTTTACTTTGGGCAATTCTATAGTCGTAAAAAGAGTTTTACAAATTGAGTACAGAAATAGAAGTAAAAATTAAACTTGCATCACTTTTCGTTACCGACGCCCGAGGTGGATCGAATTTCGGAGCAGAGGGTCGTCGTCGACGTTGGAATCACGAAGTCAGAGCGTGTTGGAGCGTAGCGCTTCAACGAAAGTGCTTGGAGCGTTGTGAATGATATTGTACAAAGCCTTAGGGGTGAACCCCCTTTTATAGCACCCATGGGGGCGCCTGTGTCGATACGGGCGCCTACACGTGGCCTTTCCTGCGCGATCTCTTATCCGCAGGCTCGGTCAGCGCTTATCCATCTTCACAGGGGCGCCTGAACTGATGGGGCGCCCGTATGGTCCAGGGTGTAGCGACCCGCCTTCTCTACCTTCAGACGGATCGTTACTTTCCTCTACTTTTCAACTCTAATGCACGACTAAAAGTAAAATGCGAAAATCTTTTTTTTTTCTTTTAAATTCTTCTAACAATTATATTCTAACTTAAGTAGTCATGCATGATACCATATCACACTTTCCTTCTCAAAACTCGTAGTTGATACTTATTGAAACAAGCCTCACCCAACTCAAACTGCCCGTACCAGTCGACTGGTGACGTGGCAGTCGACTGATACGCCTGTAATCAGTTTTACAGGTTTTCGGCTCTTGCTTCTTAAGTCCACCATTCATTCAGTTTCGAGCCATATCAACCTACGACACCATTTCTATACTCTATGTCAGTTTCCTAAACAATTTAGCCAATCAAACGAATCCATAAGCTTGAATTTAAGACTTTTATGGAAGAAAATAAACTAAACAAGTTTATATAGACTTTAACAATAGAGTTTGTACCAATCTTGACTCCTATGCATTCATAACACCAAATACATGTTCTACGACCTTGCTAAAGCATTATGAAATGTGATTGCAACTTTTCTAAACATTTTTAAGCAATAAAAACTTGATTCAAAGGGAAATTGATACTATCTTGGCACAAACACCTTTTTCTCTAACAAAGTATCAATATCTCTAACTACTCACATTTCTATTCATCCAATGCAATCATAAGAATATATAGGCTAAAAGAAATGACATGGAATCTTTACTCTAAGAAATTGAGCATGTAAAACTATCCAAAGCTCAAATGTTCGCTAAACTTTATAAAGCAAGAACTTGAAATTCAAATGATCTATAACATTATGAATTAATAGCTAAATTGTCTTGCGCCAACGATCTCTCCATAATCAGCCACCACACACACTCTACTCAGCACCGCCTCGTCGTCTTCCTTCAGAATTGCTTGCCTTTACCTTTATCTGCAATAATAAATCTCATTTTACTTTTCTTGGCTCAACTTGGAAACTTTAGCTATTCTTTAACTTTTTGAAAACTCTTTAAATTTTCGAAACTTTGCTAAAGCATATACTTGAAAATAATAATCACTTGGATCCACTGAAGACGTAAGTACCATCTCATATGCGCGTTCCCTAAAAGGTTGGGGTAGCGAGCCACCAATCCTAATAGAGCAGACCTTGGTCTACCAGGGCCAAGACCTTGGAATTGGACACCTGGATTTCTTTAACGACGCCCTTGGACGCCGGGTACTGGCCTTAGAAAATAAAATAGCTTTTCTTTCTTTTCTTTCTTATCTGTAAATGCCTTGGCATTTTCTCGAGCACCTTGCGTGCTAAAATCCCTAAGTCTTGACTTTTGGGGATTTCTTAAGACCTTGGCCTTTTCTTTTCTTATCTTTATCTTCTCTCTTCTTTTCTCATAACTTTCTTAGCCCCTTATCTCATATAGGGTGCTTAATCAAACTTATACAAGCATATAATGAACTAAGATCACATGTAAAAACTTAAACGAAAAGCAAATATCTCTTTTAAAACTTTTAAGGGAAATTCTTACGGAAAAACCGCCTCTTACTGCAGGTGAGCAGTACTTACATTGATATCTTGGACTTACAACCAAGATTAACGTCTAGAGCTCGGAAGAAACTTGAGATCTCGGAGAATTCTTCGCGCCGACGCGTTCCTCTCGTCGCGGGGATTCCGAATATAAGATTATCTCTTGGAGAAAAGTCTTGGCCGGCCCTCCTTGGCCTTGATGTTGGTCGGCGTCGCCCAAGAGAGGAGAGGGAGAGGGATCGGCGGATGGTGAGGGTTTGGAGAGGAGAGAAATAAAATTTCTCTCTTTAACTATCTATTTATACTTAAGGGCGGATTAACTTAACTATACCTTAAATAGAGTTCTCTCCGTCCCTTGTTGTGCTTGATACCCCTAGCCCAGCCGGTTGTGCGTTTGTGTGGTCTCGCGGTGGTCGCGGGTTCGATCCACCTGCTGTACTTAATTGGTTTTTCTTTTTCCTTTTTCTTTTTCTTTTTCCAAAAATACCAAACGGACTCGGAAAATTCCATAAAAATACTCTAAAAATTCCTAAAAATACCTAGAATATTTCTAAACCATTTTTAAATAATTCTAAGGACTTTAAGAACTAAAAATGGAAATTTTGGGGCGTTACAATCCCCCATACCTTATAAAAAGTTCGTCCTCGAACTTAGAATAACTCTGGATATCTCTCTCTCATGTTGTCCTCACGTTCCCAAGTAGCCTCTTCATGCTTTTGATTCTGCCAGATGACCTTCACTAGTGGCACTTCTTTGTTTCTCAATCTTTTAACTGCCTTGTCCACTATCTGTGTCAGTCTGCTCTCATAACTAAGATCTTCTTGGATCTGTACTGACTGAGGCTGAATCACTTGGCTAGGGTCGTGAATACACTTCTTTAGCATAGAGACATGAAAGGTACTGTGGATAGCTGACATATCCTCTGGTAAGTCCAGCTCATAGGCTACCTTCCCAACTCTCTTTATAATATTATAGGGTCCTATGTAGCGAGGACTCAGCTTGCCCTTCTTGCCAAATCTCATCACTCCCTTCATAGGAGCGACCTTGAGAAATACTGAATCTCCAACTTGGAATTCAAGTGGTCTACGGCGTGTGTCAGCATAACTTTTCTGTCTACTCTGGGCAGTCTCAATCCTCTGGCGGATCGTCTGGATAGCCTGAGTGGTCTCATCTATAAGCTCAGTCTGGCTGCCTAGTCCTGACTCCATCTCTTTCTTCTCACCAGCTTCTTGCCAACATATGGGTGATCTACACTTCCTGCCATATAATGCCTCATAAGGTGCCATCCTGATGGTGGCCTGATAGCTATTGTTGTAGGCGAACTCAGCTAAACACAGGTACTTGCACCAACTACCTTTAAAGTCCAACGCACAAGCCCTGAGCATGTCTTCTAAAATCTGATTTACTCTCTCTGTTTGTCCATCTGTCTGGGGATGGAAAGCTGTGCTGAACTGGAGTCGGGTGCCTAGGGCGTCCTGCACACACCTCCAAAAATGGGAGATGAACCGCCCATCTCTGTCAGAAACGATTGACTTCGGAACTCCGTGAAGCCTGATTACTTCTTTCACGTATAACTGTGCTAATTGCTCTACCGAATGCGATAACTTGATGGCAAGGAAGTGGGCAGACTTGGTCAATCTATCCACTATCACCCAAATTGCATCGTGTCCATGGGTGGTTCTTGGAAGACCTGTGATAAAGTCCATGGATATTTCTTCCCACTTCCACTCTGGAATGGGAAGTGGCTGTAGAACTCCTCCTGGTCTCTGGTGTTCTGCTTTGACTCTCTGGCAGGTCAAGCAGGTACTGATATATCTGGCCACGTCTCGCTTGAGTCCAGACCACCAGAACCTTTTCTTTAAATCTTGGTACATCTTGGTAGAACCAGGATGCATAGAGTACGGGGTACTGTGGGCCTCTTCTAGAATATTCTTTCTTAGTTCCTCATCATCGGGGACGCAAAGGCGGTCTCCAAAATAGAGTATGTCACTGTCTGATACTCGAAACTCTGAATTTTCTGCCTCTTGGATCCCCTGCTTGATCTTCTGGATCTCTGGGTCTTGATCTTGCTTTTCTTGTATATCCTTAAGCAAGGTTGACTCTAGGGTCAATGCAGAAAATTGCCCAACCATAACCTCGACTCCAAAATCTTTTATTTCTTTCTGAAGTGGTAGAGACAGTGAAGATAAGGACATCAGTGCTGCACAGGATTTCCTGCTCAGTGCATCCGCCACTTTATTAGCTTTACCTGGGTGGTAGAGGATTTCACAGTCATAATCTTTGACCAACTCTAGCCACCTGCGCTGCCTCATATTCAGGTCCTTCTGAGTGAAGAAGTACTTCAAACTCTGATGGTCTGTGAAGATTCTGCACTGCACTCCATACAGGTAGTGTCTCCAGAGCTTCAGTGCAAAAACCACAGCTGCTAGCTCAAGGTCATGCGTAGGATAATTCTTCTCGTAGTCCTTGAGCTGTCTGGAGGCATATGCTATTACTTTACCGTCTTGCATGAGGACAGCTCCAAGGCCCATCTTGGATGCATCACTGTAGATGTCAAAGGCCTTGTCACTCTCTGGAACAGTCAAGATGGGAGCACTGGTCAGTCTATTCTTCAGCTCTAGAAAACTGTGCTCGCATTTATCTGACCATTCAAATTTCTTGTTCTTTCTGGTCAAGGCTGTGAGTGGAGAGGCTATCCTGGAAAAGTCCTCCACAAATTTTCTGTAATATCCAGCCAGGCCTAAGAAGCTTCTGATCTCACTGGCATTCTTGGGTCTACACCAGTTGCTAACTGCTTCTATCTTGGCTGGATCAACTTGAATGCCTTCTTTGGATACAATGTGACCCAGGAAGGTCACCTGATCTAGCCAAAACTCACACTTTGAGAATTTTGCATAGAGCTTCTCCTGCTGAAGGATCTGCAGCACTATCCTTAAGTGTGTAGCATGGTCCTCTGGAGTCTGTGAGTATATGAGAATATCATCAATAAATACAATGACGAATTTATCGAGATACTCCCTAAAGATGTGGTTCATCAGCTCCATGAAGACTGCTGGGGCATTGGTTACTCCAAAAGGCATTACTACAAATTCGTAGTGGCCGTATCTTGTCCTGAAGGCTGTCCTGGGAATGTCACTTTCTTTAACCTTCAGCTGATGATACCCAGAACGCAAATCTATCTTCGAGAACACTGTAGCCCCTTTGAGTTGATCAAATAAATCATCTATTCTAGGAAGGGGGTACTTGTTCTTGATGGTTACCTTGTTCAGAGCTCTGTAGTCTATGCACAGACGCATAGACCCATCCTTCTTCTTGACGAAAAGTACAGGAGCTCCCCAGGGTGAATGACTCGGGCGGATGAAGCCCTTGTCTAGTAGCTCCTGGAGTTGCTCTTGTAATTCTTTCAGCTCTGCAGGAGACATACGATATGGGGCTTTTGAGACCGGACCGATACCTGGCACCAGCTCAATCTCAAATTCCACCTCCCTGTTGGGCGGTAGTCCAGGTAGTTCTTCGGGGAATACTTCTGGATATTCGCAGACTACCCGTACATCCTCCTGCTTGAGTTCTTTCTTTGCTTCTAAGTCTACTACGTGTGCAAGAAAACCAGCACACCCTTGCTCTAGCATCTGGTGGGCTGCCAAGGCTGAGAGGAATTTCTGAGTCTTCCTCTTTGGGGCTCCTTGAAACTCGAATGGTGGTTCTCCTTCTAGGCTGAAAATCACCTTCCTTCTACGGTAGTCCACTGAAGCGCTGTACTTACTGAGGAAATCCATCCCTAAAATGACTTCATAATCCTTCATCTCAAGGACTGTCAAGTCACTATAGAGCTCTCGGTTGGAAATCCAGATAGGTACTGCCCTTAGCCTCTGAGTAGAGGCCATTACTTCCCCTGACGGTAAGGTTGTTAAGAACTTCATCGTTCGACCTTTCTGGTGGCCTTTATACTGTTTAAGTAGTGCTCAGCGGTCAAAGCACCACTTATTAGTTCTCCGGAGGTTTGTGGCCTCTTAACACTGCTAGCCCTCTTTAACGCTATCTCAGGCCCTATCGTCTTGAGCATTAGCATAACCATCTCTTTTCCGGTGCTAACTAGCTCTGGGCACAGATGAGCTAACCGCTTAAACATCTTCACTGCTTCATCCACGGATAGTTCTCCTTGTCTGAACTCCGTGAATTCCTCGTAGTGCTTGTTGGTAACCCGCATGTGGAAGAGCTCCTCATAGAACTCTTGCTCGAAATCTGTCCAGTTCATCTGGTTGACTATCCTCTTACTCTTGACTCGCTCCCACCACATACGAGCATCTCCAATTAGGCAGAAGGAGGCACATTTGACCTTCTCGACTTCTGGTCAGTCAAGAAGCTCCATTGTGCTCTCTAAAGTCTTGAACCAAGCCTGGGCATCCCAGGGCTCAGTCGTGCCTGAGAAGCTTTCGGGTTTCAGCCTCTGCCATTGGACGAGGTATACTTCTTGTTTTCGGTTCACGGCAGGGGTCTCCTGTGTGACTGGTGGAACTTCAGCCACCACTGGAGTTTCCACTCCTGCTGTGGGTGGTGTAGGGGGCTCTGGGTGCTGATTTGCCATCAGCGTGGCGATGGTCTTCTGTTGCTCTGTAATCTGAGCTTGCATTTGGGCAATGACTGCCATCAGGTTTGACTGCTCTGTGCCAGACTCATTGTTATCTTGAACTGGAGTTCTATTATTACCATTAGGAGCTTGGCCTCTTCTTGCCATCTACTAATGCATAAGGGAACAAGAAATCACTACTACCTCTCTAGGTATAAACTTGTCTTCTTACTTAGAAAGCTAATATCCATTCTAGGGATTAAACATGATTCCGTGATACTAAGGTATTAAACATGCTTCCTTGTTCTATGCACATATGAGTAAGTACTTAAGCATTTCTCTGTACTGCAATTAAATAAAGGAGCAAATAAAAAGAAACTGAAACTTAAAGCTTTCTTACTTGAAGACGGCAAGGTTGATGCTGATGTGTGTGTGATGCTGGAGAATGGGAACTGCTCTGATACCACCTGTAGCGACCCGCCTTCTCTACCTTCAGACGGATCGTTACTTTCCTCTACTTTTCAACTCTAATGCACGACTAAAAGTAAAATGCGGAAATCTTTTTTTTTTCTTTTAAATTCTTCTAACAATTATATTCTAACTTAAGTAGTCATGCATGATACCATATCACACTTTCCTTCTCAAAACTCGTAGTTGATACTTATTGAAACAAGCCTCACCCAACTCAAACTGCCCGTACCAGTCGACTGGTGACGTGGCAGTCGACTGATACGCCTGTAATCAGTTTTACAGGTTTTCGGCTCTTGCTTCTTAAGTCCACCATTCATTCAGTTTCGAGCCATATCAACCTACGACACCATTTCTATACTCTATGTCAATTTCCTAAACAATTTAGCCAATCAAACGAATCCATAAGCTTGAATTTAAGACTTTTATGGAAGAAAATAAACTAAACAAGTTTATATAGACTTTAACAATAGAGTTTGTACCAATCTTGACTCCTATGCATTCATAACACCAAATACATGTTCTACGACCTTGCTAAAGCATTATGAAATGTGATTGCAACTTTTCTAAACATTTTTAAGCAATAAAAACTTGATTCAAAGGGAAATTGATACTATCTTGGCACAAACACCTTTTTCTCTAACAAAGTATCAATATCTCTAACTACTCACATTTCTATTCATCCAATGCAATCATAAGAATATATAGGCTAAAAGAAATGACATGGAATCTTTACTCTAAGAAATGAGCATGTAAAACTATCCAAAGCTCAAATGTTCGCTAAACTTTATAAAGCAAGAACTTGAAATTCAAATGATCTATAACATTATGAATTAATAGCTAAATTGTCTTGCGCCAACGATCTCTCCATAATCAGCCATCACACACACTCTACTCAGCACCGCCTCGTCGTCTTCTTTCAGAATTGCTTGCCTTTACCTTTATCTGCAATAATAAATCTCATTTTACTTTTCTTGGCTCAACTTGGAAACTTTAGCTATTCTTTAACTTTTTGAAAACTCTTTAAATTTTCGAAACTTTGCTAAAGCATATACTTGAAAATAATAATCACTTGGATCCACTGAAGACGTAAGTACCATCTCATATGCGCGTTCCCTAAAAGGTTGGGGTAGCGAGCCACCAATCCTAATAGAGCAGACCTTGGTCTACCAGGGCCAAGACCTTGGAATTGGACACCTGGATTTCTTTAACGACGCCCTTGGACGCCGGGTACTGGCCTTAGAAAATAAAATAGCTTTTCTTTCTTTTCTTTCTTATCTGTAAATGCCTTGGCATTTTCTCGAGCACCTTGCGTGCTAAAATCCCTAAGTCTTGACTTTTGGGGATTTCTTAAGGCCTTGGCCTTTTCTTTTCTTATCTTTATCTTCTCTCTTCTTTTCTCATAACTTTCTTAGCCCCTTATCTCATATAGGGTGCTTAATCAAACTTATACAAGCATATAATGAACTAAGATCACATGTAAAAACTTAAACGAAAAGGAAATATCTCTTTTAAAACTTTTAAGGGAAATTCTTGCGGAAAAACCGCCTCTTACTGCAGGTGAGCAGTACTTACATTGATATCTTGGACTTACAACCAAGATTAACGTCTAGAGCTCGGAAGAAACTTGAGATCTCGGAGAATTCTTCGCGCCGACGCGTTTCTCTCGTCGCGGGGATTCCGAATATAAGATTATCTCTTGGAGAAAAGTCTTGGCCGGCCCTCCTTGGCCTTGATGTTGGTCGGCGTCGCCCAAGAGAGGAGAGGGAGAGGGATCGGCGGATGGTGAGGGTTTGGAGAGGAGAGAAATAAAATTTCTCTCTTTAACTATCTATTTATACTTAAGGGCGGATTAACTTAACTATACCTTAAATAGAGTTCTCTCCGACCCTTGTTGTGCTTGATACCCCTAGCCCAGCCGGTTGTGCGTTTGTGTGGTCTCGCGGTGGTCGCGGGTTCGATCCACCTGCTGTACTTAATTGGTTTTTCTTTTTCCTTTTTCTTTTTCTTTTTCCAAAAATACCAAACGGACTCGGAAAATTCCATAAAAATACTCTAAAAATTCCTAAAAATACCTAGAATATTTCTAAACCATTTTTAAATAATTCTAAGGACTTTAAGAACTAAAAATGGAAATTTTGGGGCGTTACACAGGGTGCCTGAGCTGAGTATGTTCAGAGGCTTCGTGGCAGTTTTGCTTCGCTTGCTTTCGTTTAGCCTTCAACTGGGGCGCCCGTATCCATACGGGCGCCTAGCCCCAGTGAGGAGCCTCAGCCTTCAACTGGGGCGCCCGTATCCATACGGGCGCCTAGCCCCAGTGAGGAGCCTCAGCCTTTGAGGCGCCTGAGCTGCAAAAACACATTCCTTCATTCCCTGCAACCAAGGTTAGTTCCAAAACACAAGAAGCAAATATGTTAGCCATTATTTACAGCCTAAGCTGTCTTGGTTCTGACTTTGGGTCTCCCAAATGGAACTCTAGGTCGAACCGACGCCTACTGTTCCCTCTCATGGGGAACGCGTCCTCACCTACTCCTCTCAGGAGAGTTTACCTTTTGCCAACCGGCTCCTCCAGTTGGACTTTTGCCCAATCCTCCTGACCAGGTCTTCGTGCCCAGTCTGCGACCATGACTTTTTACCCAACTTCCGGTCAGGTCTTCGGTGCCCAGCCCTTCGCCAGGACTTCTTGCCCAGTCCTCAACTAGGACTTCTTGCCCAACTTCCGGTCTGGTCTTCTTGCCCAGTCCCTAACCAGGACTTCTTGCCCAGCCCTTTGCCAGGACTTCTTGCCTAGTGTACCTAGGACTTTTCCTGCACACTTAGTAAGCTTGTTAGATCACAAAAACACCTTAACTTCTAAACCCTCTGCCATTATCAAAATACAGGTTTGACTTAGGTGCTTCCTGCACCAACACTCTTGGTTGAAAATTTGAAGTTCAATTTGCTTAGTATAAGTCAACTATGTCATACTGGCTACGTAGTTACATTCACCAACTTTGACTGCCTGGTTAGAAACCTCCAAGACTCAGAAGTTATGCTTATGGGTACTAGGAAAAACAACGTTTATACTATTAATTTACCTTTAGTACCAAAATGATTTTTGACTCAATTAGAAGAATCCAACCTCTGGCATAGGAGACTAGGTCACACTCATGTTAAACTAATTTCTAAAATTACCCAACTTTGTTTAATTAAAGGTGTACCAAAAATTAAGAATTTTGAAAACACAATCTGTAACTCATGCAACCAAGGCAAACAAACTAAGTCTACTCACTAACCAATTCAATTAGACTTAACCCAAACCACACTTGAGCTCCTGCACCTTGACCTATTTGATTCACATGGAGCCAAGTCACTAAACGTGAATCGATACTGCTTAGTAATTATCGATGATTATTCTAGGTACCTAGTTTAGGTTCCTAAACACTTAGGATGAAACCATAAACTTATTTATTGACTTATGTAAAATGATTGAAAACCAAAATGATACTAAAATCAAAAGACTTAGAAGTGATCATGGGGGAGAATTTGAAAATCAAAGGTTAGAGGAATTTTACAAAATAAATGTGTATATTCATGAGTTTTCCTGTCCTAAAACCCCTCAACAAAATGGGATAGTGGAGAGAAAAAATAGAACCCTTTAGGAAGCCGCTAGAACCATGTTAAATGAATTTAACCTAGCTAATCAATTTTGGGCAGAAGCGGTAAGTACGACATGCTACATCCAAAATAGGGTTCTAATTAACAAAAGACATAATAAAACCCCTTATGAACTATATTATCATAGACTACCTAACCTACACTACCTAAGAGTCTTTGGGTGCAAAGTCCATATCTTGAACACTAAGGACTACATAGGTAAGTTTCAATCCAAGTCAACCCCAGGGATCTTCTTAGGATATTCAACAACTAGTAGGGCCTATAGGGTTTATAATAGACAAACTCACAAAATTGAAGAAACTACTAACTTAATTTTTGATGAGGAAATTGAACCAAAAACTGATAATCAAAACTTGAACCAATCAAATATTGATCAGGAAGACAGTGAACCAACAATTGAACCATCAATCAAACCACTGATTGAACCTCTAAATGAACTAACTCTTGAACCAACTACTGATGTCTCAACTGAACCAACCCAAGTAGTTGAACCAAACACTGAACTGAACCATCCAGCCAAACCTGAGGCTGAACCTAGTACTAGAAAAACCAAGAAACCCAGACTCAGTCACCCTTCTGATCAAATTATGGGTGATCTAACCTTAGGAGTTAGAACTAGGTCTTCCTATAGAAATCTTAGTCAGATCGTATTAATTTCAAAAATTGAACCTAAGACTATAGAGGAAACCCTACTTGACCCTGATTGGATCATAGCTATGCAAGAGGAGTTAGCCCAATTTGAAAGAAACCAAGTCTGGGAACTAGTACCTAAACCCGAGGATAAATCTGTTATAGATACTAAGTGGGTGTTCAGAAACAAATTAAATGATCAAGGGGAAATAGTTAGAAACAAAGCTCGCTTAGTAGCTAAAGGGTTTAGTCAGGTCGAAGGGTTAGACTATGATGAAACCTATACCCCAGTAGTCAGACTTGAGTCAATTAGAATGTTGTTAGCCTTTGCAGCCCATAGAGGGTTCAAGCTATACCAAATGGATGTTAAGTCTGCCTTTTTAAATGGGTTTATCAAAGAAGAAGTTTATGTAGGGCAACCCCCAGGATTTGAGGACCTAGAAAAACCTGAGTATGTTTTTAAACTTAGAAAAGCACTTTATGGGTTGAAACAAGCACCTAGGGCATGGTATGAACATTTATCAACTTATCTAATTTCTAAGGAATTTAACCAAGGTCAAATTGACTCCACCCTTTTTGTTAAAACCTTAGAAAATGATATTTTTATTGCCTAAATTTATGTTGATGATATAATTTTTGGATCCATCAACTCTAACTTTCTAAAAGAATTTATAAAAATAATGAAAAGTGAATTCGAAATGAGCTTGGTAGGTGAGCTCAACTTTTTCTTAGTATTACAAATTAAACAGACTAGAGATGACAATTATGTTCACCAATCTAAGTATGCTAAAGAGTTAATAAAGAAATTCAAAATGGATAATTCCAAAAGCTTAAGTACCCCTATGACTACAAATGTCAAAATAGATAATGACCCTGAAGGAAAGCCTGTAGATCTTAAGCTATACCGAAGCATGATTGGTAGTCTACTTTACTTAACTGCTAGTAGACCTGATATATTATTTTCTGTAGGAATGTGTGCTAGGTACCAAACTTGTGCTAAGGAATCCCACTTAACAACCCTAAAATGAGTACTTAGGTACATTAAGGGTACCCTAAATGTAGGTATTTGGTATCCTAGGACTTCCACTTTTGAATTATTGGGATATTCTGACTCTGACTATGCTGGGTGCAAATTAGATAGAAAAAGTACAAGTGAAAGTTGCCAACTATTAGAACATAGCCTAGTCAGCTGGTGTAGTAGAAAGCAACACTTCCGTAGTCTTATCTACAACAGAAGCAGAATATGTTACCCTAAGAGAATGTGTAGCACAACTTTTGTGGATGACACTCTTAAGGACTTCCAGCTTGACTACACCCAAACCCAAGTCTATATTGATAACATTAGTTCAATCAACTGGACTAAAAACCCAATTCAACATTCCCGAACAAAACATATAGAAGTTAAATATCATTTTGTAAGGGATCATGTAGTCAGGGGTGAAATAGTACTTAAACATGTGGACTCAAAATCCAACTTAGCTGATATCTTTACCAAACCCTTACCTGAGTCTGAGTTTAGCTCACTAAGAAGGCAATTAGGGTTATGCTTAGTAGAATACGACTGATCTATATTGTTTAAAAAAAAAGAAACAACTTTTTCTATTTTTCTTAATTTTTTCGAAAATTAGCAAATTTATCATTTCATTTATCAAGTTTTTGAAATTTAAAATGATTTTCCGACTTAGTTTTCTTTCAAAAACTACCCCCTTCAAAACTAGGGCTTTTAAGAAAATGGACTTAGCTTAGGCTCTAACCCTAGAATTGCATGCACCTATAGATCTAGAAGCCAGCATCTCACAAGCACCTTAGGGTACTTTTGAATGATAACCTAGACTGGGTTGAGATGCTTAGGTCTATGCCTTGATTCAAGATGCTTTAAGTCAGTGCATCCGCAGTAATTAGGGCAATAAATACAAGTTGAATAGCAATCAGGTTAAGTGTCAAGCTTAGAAAATCTAACTTGATCAGATCACTTAACTTGACTAATCCTAGTGAAAGCTACTGTTTATGACAATTAGTAAGTAGCTAAATGGGTTAGATAGGACCCGAATAAGATCGATTTAAATTGGTTTGGTTCTCTTCTATTGCTTGCTGAAATTCACTAGAGTTGGTTCAATACAAAGTTCCAATTTGTTTAACTAGCTCTAATTCAAAAATGAATTACAATAGTTCTTTATGATATATGGCAAAGGGGGAGAGAGAGAAAAGAGAGAAAATTTTAATTTTTTCAATTTTAAATTTTTTTCCCTTTTCACAAAAAGCTATGTATTTCTAAGTGCTTAAAAATAATGTTTTTGCTAAAGTACTTCAAATTTTTCCTAAGCTAAATATTTCTAAGTGCTTTAAAATTGTTCTAAGCATCTTCAAAGTACTTCCAAAAATTTCTAAAGGATTTCCAAAATTTTCTTAGTGCACTTATCTTGAAAATATTCCTAAAGAAAATTTTCCCTAGTAAACAAAATTTGTCTGAGCTAAACTCTTTTGAAATGTTTTTTTGTGGAAAATGTTTTTTTGCAAATGTTTCTAACTGAAATTGTTTGAAGCAAAAGTGTATTAAGATTTTTTTAAAGAATTTTTCAAGCAAATTTTTTAAAGTGTAAAAAGCTTGCAAGAAATCTTTTGAAAATTTTCTATGTGTAAGAAGCTTACAAAATTTTTTGAAAATTTTCTAAGTGTAAAAAGCACTTTTTCAAAAATTGTCTAAGTATAAAAAGATTGCAAAACATTCTCAAAACTTGTCTAAGTGTAAAAAGTCTTTTTTGAGTGCAAATGCTTTTGCTTTTGCTTTACTTTTGAAAACCACTTAGTCAAAAACTTAAAGTTTTTGCTAAATTTTGAAAAACACTTAGCACTTAGAAAATTTACAAAACCCGCATGACATTGACAATTTCAGGGGAAGAATGTGCAATTTAGGGGGAGATAAATTTCTATTGATAGATTATTATTGTTGTTAGATTGCTATAATATGTTGTTTAACTTAACTTTTTGAACCGTGTTACCATAAATCAAAAAGGGGTAGATTATTGGTGCCGGAAGCGCCAAAGTCGAACCTATGTTTTGATAATGGAAAAGGGTTCAGAAGTTAAAGAGTTGGTTGTAATCTAACAAGCTTATTAAGTGTGCAGGAAAGTCCTAGGTATACTAGGCACTAAGTCCTGGTTCTTTGAATTGGGCACTAAGTCCTAGTCGCGGGCTGGGCAACTAAGTTCTGACGTAAGGTTGAACAATAAGACCTGGTGAGTGAAGCTGGGCACTAAGACCTGGTCAAGGACTGGGCACCGAAGACCTGGTGAGTGAAGCTGGGCACTAAGACCTGGTGAGTGAAGCTGGGCAAAAGTCCAACCGGGGGAGCCGGTTGGCAAAAAGCTAAATTCTCCGGAGAGGAGTAGTTGAGGACGCGTTTCCCGTAGGAGAGAACATTAGGCGTCGGTTTGACCTAGGGTTCAATTTGGGAGACCCAAAGTCAGAACCAAAACAGCTTAAGCTGTAAATAATACCTAATATATCATGTATATTTGCTTCTTGTGTTTTGGAACTAACCCTGGTTGCAGGAAACGAAGGGACGGTGTTTCTGCAGCTCAGGCGCCTCATTGGAAGGAGGCGCCTCACTGGGCTAGGCACCTGTATGGATACAGGCGCCCCAGTGCAAGACAAAACCAAGCCATCAAAGCAAACTGCCACGAAAGCCTTTGGACCAAGTCAAGCAAGCACAGGCGCCCTAGTCAGCTCAGGCGCCTCAATGAAGGAGATAAGCACTGACCAAGCCTGCGGATTAGAGTTCGCGCAGGAGTGGCCACGTGTCAGGCGCCCCCTTCAACACAGGCGCCCCAGCGACCAGTATAAATAGGGAGTCACCCCCAAGGCTTCAGAACAACATGAAAATCTCGCTCTCAACACTTTTGCTCAAGCGCTACGCTCTGACACGCTCCGCACTCGCGATTCCAGCGCTGACGACGACCCACTGCACCGAAATTTCATCCACTCCGATCATCGGTAAATGCTTAAAATTTCTTAAGTGTTGTAACATCTTTGTTTTAATTCTATATCTGTACATCAAATTGTAAACATTCTTCGAATATAGAATTGCCTATGGTAAATGGTCAAGGACCGTGGGCCTTGGAGTAGGAGCCGACCGCGACTCCGAACCAAGTAAAACAAACCGTGATAGCGACTTTGTTTTACTCTTTCCGCTGCGTAATTTCTCTTAATTGTCCGAAAATTTTTAGATCGATATCTCCCCCCCTCTATCAATTTACTCCGATCCAACATTGAGTAGGACCAAAAGAGAGGTCATCCAATTTTGTACTGACTTCATAAATTGGATTAGACCTCGGATATATATTATGGAGTATGATCTCGTAATTCCGAAATAATAACAGGCACGTATAATTAATTATTATTTCTTTGACTTACCAATGGGTGAGATTTATTCTGTTAAATCGATAGACCCGGTAAATTGGGAATTAATGTTAATTATATGGTGTGCCATTGATTATTGATGGAATCCGTGTCCTGGTGAGTCGAGATGATGATGCCCCCTTGATGAGCTCAAAAAGATCGTCATGTAAAACCTTGAAAGAGGACCATGGTCCGACATGATGAAAAGGTTTAATGGTACTAATCAAGGATTAAGCAAATAATTAATTAAACTTGTCAGTAATTTAAATAAATTATCGAGCATTCGATATCTTAAACACGGGGAGATGGATGACTCATAATAGGTAGAGCCCATATGAAAATATGGGAGTTGGTGAGGAAGTTCAATGGGATCCTTTAGGGGAATGGATCTCCATTAATGTATCGGGTTTGAATCCATTAGCAGGCCAAGAACCAACTCCTCCTCATGGTCCCTACCTTAGCCCTTTAAATACCCTGAAGGAGTCATGATACAAGGCTTAACAAATTAATTGAGAATTAATTCAATTAATCACAAAACCCAAAAACTCTTTCTCTCTTATTCTCTCTCCTAGGGCATCCTTGCGCCGGCGAAAAGAAGGTGGAAGAAGAGGAGTTTTCTCCTCATCCTTCATTCGTCTCTTGGGCGTGAAGCTTCGGCAGGGGAGGGAGGAGCACTCTGGTGCTCGGCTTGGAGCAGAGGAGTGGGAGGAGGGCTGCCGGCGACCGGTTTTGTAGACTTGCGGCGTCGGCGGTGAGGAGGAGGAAAAGCTTGATTCTCCTCCTTTCTCCTTCTCTGATCTCTTCTCCTTCCTTCATCACCATCTCTTCCTCTGCATGCACAAGCAAGGAACAGGAAGGAGAGGAATCCCGCTGCCGGAAAATAGGGGTTTTCTTCCTTGGTGTCGCCGGCGGTGAGGAAGGATAGAGTTATGGTTTCCGGTGGGTTTTGGGAAGAAGAAGGAGTTCTCTCAACTTCTTCTTCCTCTTCTTCATCTTCCTAGCATTCCTCTCGGTGCTGCCTTGTGGCCGGCAGGACCTTGGAGCTTGAGGTGGCCGGCGGCGTGAGGAGTAGAGGAGAGAAGGTGGCCGGCCGAAAAACCTAGCTAGGGTTTTTGTTGGTAAGTTGGAAGAGGTTTGAAGAAGGTGATCTTGGCAAGCCTTGGTGACTCCGCGTCTTGGTAGCTCGTTGCCCACACGACGTCCAGGATGGGAGGGTCATAAGGTAGAAGACTGCGAGGTAAACGGTGAGGTATACCTCTCCCTAGCTCCGTCTTTCTTTTGCTATGTTATTGCATTGAATTTGTCTATCATTGCATGTGTTAATTAATTATCGAGGATTAATTATTTGTTAATTAATATGATAATTAATTATGTCATGGACTCGATTATAAATACAAAAATCGATGATCCATTCATCATCTTTTCCGCGGTTGATTAATCCGGAAAGTTACAAGGCCTTAACTTTGGTTTTGGCTAAGTTGTGACTTGGATTAATTAACACGACGATGAGACGGTCGTTTGGGAGACGGGTCTCTATTCAGATTAAATTTTTAATCCGTAAACATAGAGAGGTCTCTCATGTTCGACCCTGTGGTTGCTTAGGAAACCCTCAAGCCATACAAGGGATTATTACCAACAATTGGTATCAGAGCGAGGTTTCCAGTTTTGTGTG
>JAGFNQ010000384.1:0-17512 GCA_024364735.1 Boesenbergia rotunda | reverse complement strand
TTAATAATGTGTATTTATGATTTTGATTATGTGACTTCTTTTCCATAGGTGTTAGTAGTGCTTACTTACTATGTTTAGTTTAACTCATGGTAGGGCACTTGCTTAAGTACATTTGCAAGTTTCTTGTGATGAACTTTCTTTTTGATAACTTAATTTTTTTCTATTTATGTACCAATGCTAAGTCTTCCTAATCATTGATTTTGATTTTTATGTTTTTTTATATTCCTTTTGATAACTCGATTCTTAATCTTCTTTTAATGTCTTTCTCAAACAGTCCGTGCACATATGGATCGTAGTTGGATAAATGCTTTACGCACAAGTGATGAGTATGAGAATGGGGGTGAAAGAGTTCTTAGAATTTGCTAAAGAAATGCTCGTGATAATACTGAAATATTTTTTTGTCCTTGTGTAAAATGTGTGAACCTAAGACGTTTGAAAGTGGATGAAATAGAAGAACATGTTCTTTGCGATGGATTTTGCAAGAGTTATACAAGATGGATATGGCATGGTGAATCATTAAGCATGCCAAGTGTGTCCCAAACTGAGCAAGTTGATGTAGATATGGATGATCGACTAGAAGACATGATCCGTGATGTTGGACCCGAGTTTTTTTTAGCGAGCACATGTATATGATCATTTGGTGTAGTGATGCGGAGAAGCCGTTGTATCCAGGGTGCACTCAATTCTCACGATTGGAAGCAGTATTAAAATTGTTCAAGATAAAAGCACAAAATGGGTGGAGTGACAAAAGTTTTACCGAATTGCTTGAGTTATTGAAAGTTATGCTTCCAGAAGGTAATACACTACCGGATCGTAACTATGAGGCAAAGAAGATATTGTGTCCAATGGGTATGGCATACAAGAAAATACATGCTTGCCCCAATGATTGCATCTTGTACAGAAACGAGTTTGAAGGGTTGCATCAGTGCCCCATATGTCAGGTATCACGCTACAAAGTGAAGGATGGTGATTCTAGTTGTGATGAGAGCCCAAATGGGCCTCCGGCAAAAGTCTTATGGTATCTTCCAATAATTCCAAGGTTCAAGAGATTATTTGCTAATGCAAAAGATTCAAAGAACCTTAGATGGCATGCAGATGAGAGGCAATGTGATGGAAAGATTCGTCATCCGGCTGACTCTTTGCAGTGGAAAAAAATCAATCAATTGTTTCCAGACTTTGGCAATGAGCCAAGAAACCTTAGGCTTGGACTTGCTACGGATGGAATGAATCCATATGGTAACTTGAGTAGTAAGCATAGCTCATGGCCAGTTCTGTTGGTAATTTACAATCTCCCTCCTCAATTGTGCATGAAGCGGAAATACATAATGTTGTCTATGATGATTTCGGGCCCACAACAGCCTGGAAATGACATAGATGTTTATTTACGTCCCTTGCTTACATATATACTATTTCAATCAAGTAGTTTCAGTTTTGCATCCTGTCAACCGGATTCCACACATATTTTTTTAATGTGGCTTTTGCCATTGTCCTTTTAGCGCTTTCCTTCTTCTCATTTGATCAAAAGTTGCTTTTGAGAGTAAATTTTTACCAAAATGAGCACGAACATGGAGGAAACGTTCGAGCCTTTTCACGGAATCAAGAATGATCTTCAAGGGAGATTGATGTGCTACAAGCAAGATTGGACCAGTGGTTTCAGTGCAGGCATCAGGTATTGATCGTTGCTTCAGAAATTTATCTGAATTATTATCACTTCTGATGAACTCCTACTTGAACAATGCTTCCTTTCTTATGCTTCAATACTAATGTTTCAGGATTCTGGCTCCAACTACATATATATTCTTCGCCTCAGCAATCCCAGTCATTCCAATATGATTTTTGGCAGATGGAGTTCTAACAGCAGTGCAGACTTTGGCATCAACTGCCCTCTGTGGCATCATTCACTCTATAATAGGACAGCCTTTGCTCATTCACTAGTAAGCTAAATGATAGAGCAAGAAACTGTGAAATTTCTTTTCCCTAGCTACTTTTTTTTTTTTTGGTTTTTGAATTACAGCTAAATGATAGAGCCATTCTAGGAGCATGTTCCATAATCAACCGATTCACTCGATTAGCCGGCGAGCTTTTCGGTCTATTGATTGCAATGCTCTTTATGCAACAGGCTATCAAAGTGAGAACATACATATAAATATTATAGGTGGGCAAGCATTATTCTACGACGATGATCTTAAAATATAATATTTTTGGTTGTCACAGGGGCTTGTTGATGAATTCAGAGTGCCAAAAAGGGACAACCCAAGTGCACTAGAATTTGCACCATCTTGGAGGTTCGCCAACGGCATGTTTGCACTGGTTCTATCATTTGGGCTTCTGCTCACTGCGTTAAGAAGCAGGAAGGCACGATCATGGCGCTACGGGGTCTCATCGCCGACTATGGAGTGTCACTCATGGTACTTGCATGTTATGGTCCTTCCAGATTTAAAATATTTGTTTCTGTTATTGGTTCTGTTATTGGTTCAGGTAACATTATATAGCGAATTGCAAAGATTTGACAAGTGCTATTATTATTGAGGCACTTATTGTCTGTTACTGTACAAGGTAATATTTTGTTCATTCGACTTTGTCCATTCTTCATTTCTTTGATGAGCTAAGCGAAGAGAGTTCTTCTGCCTAATGTAATTTAGTTTGTTACCTTGAATAGCAGCTGTTTTCTCCCCTTCTCCAAAAGTTGATATTTAATGGTACATTGTGACATTTGTGCGTTTCCTGTAAACTGTAATTCAGTAAAAGGATATCAATGGAATTAAGTTTCAGTTGATTATATTAGTTCGTCTTATTTTATGATTGAAGCATCAGGTATGGGCTGCAAGTGCAAAACCTGAAGCCTGCGATATCTGTTGGAGACGAGATGGCTAGAGAGGGGGGGTGAATCTAGCTAGACACAATTTCTTGCTTTCTTTCCAAACTTCTGCACTTCAAGGTTAGACAGCGGAAGCAAATGCAGAACAAAAACTAAGCAGAGAAAGAAACGCAAACCAAACAAACGCTAAGACGGAGATGTACAAGGTTCGGGGATAACTTGCCTCTACTCCTTGGCGTGCCCGTAAGGTGGGCGATCCTTTGATCGTCGGCAGATCAAGCCCCGGTGAACGCCGGATATCAAGCGCCTCCTTCTCGGTGGAGTAACCTCTCCACAAGCTGTCTCAGTAGATGAATACAAGATTAAGCACACGAGACACTCGAGAAGGGAAGCTCACAAAGCTCTCACAGGAATGCAACAAGATCGCTCAAGAACAAAGCAACAGTGAGCACGAACACAGCCCAGCAACAACTTCCCAAGTTTTCTGTCTTGTTCGCGTCGCTCCTCTGCATCCTGCTTCGTCTCTTAAGCTCCTGCTCAACGTCGCCAGCTCCATCAGCACCACTGACTCACACTCTGACCAACTGACCTCTCTGAGCACTCAGTCCACTGGACACTCCTCCAGCTGAGCCTCCGTCAGTTGCCAGCCGCGCCTTCGTCAGTTGCCAGTTGCGCCAGACGCCGTTGAGACCTGAAAACACAATAGATCCAAACCTGCTCCAAGGAAAGTCTCTCATTGACCCTCCTTGAGTGTTTGAATCACCTGCTATCACCTGCACACTCCAACAGAGGCTTAGCAATGCATATCAAAGAGAAATCAGCAAGTAGCAGAGAATCGGCAGTGAAAACAGACTTCTGACAGCATATTTGAATTAAAGTTCTGCTCCTGATCGGTCCCCAGACCGATCAGGGAGGAGCCTGATCGGTCACCAGACCGATCCAGCAGCTTCTGCACACTCTTGATTGGTCCCCAGACCAATCAGGCTCCTGCCTGATCGGTCACCAGACCAATCAGGCTTGAGTGAACAGTGATTCTTTAATCAAATCATAAGTCTCTGATCGGTCACCGGACCGTTCTAGACCTGATTAGCAAGGGAACTCAACTCACTGTTCGCTCCTTGATCGGTCACTAGACCGATCAGGAGCTGTGCAGTGAGTGAAACACACACTCCCTGATCGGTCACCAGACCAATCAAACATCGCTGGATCGGTCACCAGACCGATCCACGAAGGAGCAGCGTGCCAAACTCCCTGATCGGTCACCAGACCGATCCAGGGACTCAACCTAGCCCTCCAAGCTAGGATTTCATCCACCCTAGCCCTCCAAGCTAGGGACCTGACCCTCCAAGTCAGGATTTCATCCAACCTAGCTTCACTCACTAGGACCTGGCTTCACTCACCAGGGTTTTTCACCTAACCCTCCAGTTGGGACTTTTCACCTAACCCTCCAAGTTAGGACTTTTCACCTAGCCCTCCAAGCTAGGACTTTTCACCCAACCTTCCAAGTTAGGACTTTTCCACACCTAGCCCTCCAAGCTAGGACCTGGCTTCACTCACCAGGATTTCTTCTAACCTGGCTTCACGCACCAGGACCCGGCTTCACTCACCGGGATTTCCACCACCTGGCTTCACTCACCAGGACCCGGCTTCACTCACCGGGATTTCCAACCGACCTGGCTTCACTCACCAGGACCCGGCTTCACTCACCGGGATTTCCAATCAACCTGGCTTCACTCACCAGGACCCGGCTTCACTCACCGGGATTTCCTCACACCTAACCCTCCAAGTTAGGACTTTTCACATGCCAGCGTGCGATCTCCCGATCCACCTGGACTTAATCCGAATTCAACCAAACTTGAATCAAACTTAAATCAGTGTCAAACACCAAAACAACAATCAGGGTCAGACTGCATCAACAAACTACACTTCCTACCATAAAGAGCTTCATAGGGTGTCATACCAATAGTGGCTTGGTAACTGTTGTTGTAGGCAAACTCAGCTAAACATAAATACTTGCACCAACTGCCCTTGAAGTCCAATGCACAAGCTCTGAGTATATCTTCTAGAACCTGATTCACTATCTCTGTCTGTCCATCAGTCTGGGGATGGAAAGTTGTGCTGAATTTCAATTTGGTGCCTAACGCTGTCTGTACGCACTCCCAAAAGTGTGAAGTGAAACGCTGTCTGGTGCCTAACGCTGTCTGGTGTCTGGTCCCAAAAGTGAGGAAGGAAACCTAACCAGTGAAGAGGTCGCCGGAGAAGAAAGTAGGGACCAGAGGTTCCGCTGTAACCCTAACCGGAGGTAGAAATGCAGTACACCGGTGTAAAAGGTGAAAAGGTGGTGGTAAAGGTAAGAACCTATTTATACAGATGCATAGTCTATCAGAACCGCCCGATGGTGGGCCACAGCGGAAGCGTCGGTCAATAATAGCCGTCTGATCAGGCCCAGAGGGGCCCAGGAAACGAACGCCTCACGCCCAACCTCGTCCTTCACGGGACAAACGACGAGCACCTCGCTGCTTGGAGAAGGAATATGGGGAAGAGACACGTGGAATAATCCCCAGCCGAAAGCATTAATGTATGGGATTTTGGCCTGCTCTGAGATACCGGCAGCATAAGGGGAAAAGACAAATGAGGTGACATCACTGGACGACCGGGATCCCGGGGTACCGACAAGTTCGCCAAGAGGCCCCGAGAGGGGACCAGGATATCCCGGCGCGCTAGGCTTACTTCAACGAGCGATGGTCCAGTCAGTCGGACTCGTCGCCTCCTTCGACTAGACTCGAGGGGGACGCTTATGATCCCGGCCTTACCTACGGGTAGGTTCACCGGCCGGGCCTGCCAGCCAGCCTGGCGCCAGGAGGGTTTAGTAGACAAGTCAGCAAAGGTATCCCCGGGTGGGCTCCCAAGCCCGGGAGCCCCGAGGCAGTGTCTAGCAGGCCACCAACGGGGTCGGCCGGGTCGACCACCAGCTGCTCATAACCCAGTCGGACGTGTGGTGACCCACGCTCCCTGGCCATGCCCCGACCTAAGGCTTGGTCGTGCACCACAGTCGGACACAGGGCGATCCACGCTCCAGTATCATCACGAGGACTGGATACCTAGCAGAATCAGACAGAAATCACTCAACCAACCCCCGACTCAGGGCGTACCCTGCGCCTCCACTCTACCAGTCGAACGTGTGGCTGCCCACGCTCACTGGTCATTACCCGACTCGGTCCCCCAGCACTCGGACCCGCCAATCGGCTCTCGGGGCGTGGGCTATCTCGCCCCTACGCCCCTATATCATCCTATCCAGGGTACAACACTGCTAACGGGGTTCTACGCACCTTATTCATCTCTGATACTTCTCGCGGTCAGTCCGCCAATCCAGTACTCTCGTACTGCTCGAGCACCCCGCGCCATGTCCACCACCCCTAAGTGCTCCCTACGAGCTGACAGTTATCACACTCTTGTCTCGTCAATACGGACAAGAGTTGTCAGCTCCCTCGTTATATAAACATCAAACCCCCTACCGCAAGTATGCACGCGCAAGCTTTCTTATCTACTGCCTCATTTCAATTCAGCTTCACTTTTATGCCTGCGGATACTGACTTGACCGTCGGAGTGCCTGACCGGGAAAATCCCCGGCGGGTTTACTAACGGTCGTTGTTTTGCAGAGCCACGCCGGAGCACGGCTAGTTCGCGGCCACCTCACCAGCTCGTGCGAACCGGGAGATCGTCCGACCCTTAGAATCGTCACCTCGCTTCGCGATAAGATTAGCAATCATAGTACATTACGATAACAAGAGAGCTATTGTTCAAGATAAAGAGCACGCCAAGGTCTCATCAATGATCCAAACGTGTACTATACTCAAGTAATTCTAGTACACCGAGTGTAGAGTTGAGTGCACATGTCAACGACAATATTATTGATACACTCACGAAAATATTGTCCCACAACGATAAAAATTAAATAATAAGAGAATCATTAATTATAATATAATTTTATATTACTAAACTCACAGGATTGTAAATGAAAAAATTTCAGTAGAATTTAGTAATGAATCAATTGTGAGGTAGACAAAAGATGTAGAAATGCGGGAACTAAATTCCATTCCTAGAAACATTCCAATCATATGACCTACCTCTCCTTAATAGCAATTAAAGCTAGCTCGATCTCAATCACTCACATTTGGAACAAATTTAAAACACAAGGCTTTCCCAATCAAATTTTAAGGTCTTCGTACCAACTAAAGAGTCTCTGAATTGAATTTCGGATGAGATAGCATTATTTAATCTCGGGACAAATTTTGATTAATGGAATGGAATGGATAAAAAACTAGAGCCCTCAAACTAACATTCATTGTTTAATGGAACTAAGAAGGATAGTATATGTGCTACCTAAGGAAGCATCATCTTTCTCTTTGTTTTCTCTCTCTCTCTCTCTCTCTCTCTCCTCAGTGCATTAGATTAGGAAGATATTGTCTTAGCCCAAGTGGTAAGCATGGAGACATATGTTGTCTGAGATTCCGAGTTCGACTCCTCTTAGCGACTAATATTTATTGACTGAGATATTATTGCCAATAATATGCGGGATATTATTTATAATAATATGCTCGATATTATTTCAATAATTATGCTCTTATCAATCAGTGGTACTATGCCTCCAGAAATCCCGGAAGGAGGTTTCTGATAAAGGGGACCGTTTCGGCGGTGGGGCTAGTCACTATAAAAAGTTTACCCATTAAATTTTGCCCCCACGGGCTGGATCGGATGGTAAGGCGCCTGACCATTTACATGGAGGTCTCAGGTTCGAGGGTCGCCAGTTGCGCATGGAGATAAAACCCTGGTCTGCTGGCATTAATTCCCTCGACCCCAGGCGCCTTACCACACCAGTGATAACCGTGATTTACCTCCTCCGTGTTGGTCCTGGGGCGGGGGCGCTGGGGGCGAGCGTTTCGCCTTTTTTTTTTTACATACAGGAAGATATTGTCTCTTTGGGATGGGCAGTTGACTAATACATGAGATATTGTCATTATAAGATCTGGGGTCAATTCTTGACTAGTAGCTAGGTTCATATCTTTCCTCATGTACTAATAATATTCGGGCTAGTAGTCATCCGTGATTTATCTCCCTTTTTAATAACTTAAGAATAGGTTGTGAGGAACGACTGAGGTGAACGTTATTATCTTTTGCCACCACTGAGATATTCAAGGATTAAATAACCTCCCATGGAGCTAGGAGGTCGTTTGGTACTGTGATTTATCTTTCTTCTTCTCACAATACAACAAGAAAAATTACTATTACTGACGGATTTTAAATTCCGTCGGTATATTTCCGACGGAATGAATATTCCGTTGGTATCTACCGACGGATTTAAAATTCCTTCGATAAACTTGGTTGTGCCGACCTTTTCCCGTCGGTAAGGACTGGAATTATCGACGGAAATATTTTTCCATCATTAATTACCGACGGAATTATTATTCCGTCGGTAAATACTGACGGAACAATATTTCCATCGTAACATTTAGGATTCGCGCCTAAAAAATGGCGCCTTAAATGACCCAAACTTCCGACAGAATCCCGTTCCATCGGAAACTCCCGACGGAATCGGGATTCCATCGGAGAATCCCGACGGAACATGTTACAGGCCACGTGGGTTAATTCCCGACGGAAAACCTATTCCGTGGGGATTCTCCGACGAAACGGGAGTCCGTCGGGAATTCCCGACGGAATTGGGTTTCCGTCGGGATTCACAATCTTAGGGCACTGAACCTACCTTTCTCCTTCCACTCGATTCTCTCCCGATCGATTTCTCTCCCGGCTGCGGCATGAACTCCTCATCGGTAAATTCCTTTTCTCGTCTTTTTTTCTTTACTCGTCGGCGACACAAGGGTGAGAGGCGACACACAACGTCGCTCGTCCGCGCTCAGCGGGCTCGGGAGCGCGCTCACGGCCTTGGCAGCTCGCCCGGAGCCGCCGGTTGCCTGGCCGGCTCGGTCAGGGCCTCTGCCCGCCGAGGCCACTGGCTGGCTTGGGGGGGGGGGGGTTGGGGCTGCCTCAGCCGGGGCCGCCGACGGCCGGGGCTTCCTAAGCCGCAGGGCTGCCTCAGCCGTGGCCGCCGGCAGGCTGAGGCAGCCAGGGCCGCTGGTGGCCAAGGCTGTCTCAGCCGGGGCTGCCTAAGCCGACGATGAAGAATGTTTGAGAGGAGCAAAATCATCTTTTTGAGATATTAGATTACTGAGATATTTACTGAATTTTAGTGGTTGCTCTGGATCCATGAATTCATTCTGCAGCAACAATTAACCACGGAGAAATGGAAACCAGCATGCTCACCGGAGAAGAAAATTAAGCTAAAATACTTGCTTATTATAGTAGCTAGCTACAATTAAACGAACTTCTCAACTATCTGTAATTAACCTAAAAAGGGAGTAATATATACAATGTCTTCAAATTATTCTCCAAGAGGCATGTGTATCACTTGGCAGGCCTCAAGACTCAAGTAGTCACTTTTCTTTTAATGACTTGGGGCCGGGCCAGATCGAATCGACGCGACTCTGAAGATATTCAGGCATTTCCTATTCTAAAGAAACTTATGCATCAGGCAAGACAAAATTTCTCAAAGCCAATCGTGCACCACACGCAACCCTAAAAATTTGCAATTCACGCACTAAGTATTTGTAATAGGAATTAATAATTAAGACTGAACAATTTCAGACAATTGATCCTTGTCTTGTAATAAAGTTGCCACCATCTAAGTATATATCTCACCGATTGTTCAACGGGACAAGGACTCACCACCAAAATCTCTTATTAACGAAGTTTTTTCAACTTTAGGCAATCGATTCGGCCTCACGAAAATTTTTCATCGGCTGTCAGAATAAATCGGGAAGCGCTTGCCTGAGCGGTCTAGAAGTCCAGCGTCCCATGATTCGCGTCCCATTTGGAGAAAAAATTTCTACAAATACATCGTAGCTGAAGATCAAACCGCGAATGCTTGAGATAGCGACTAATCGCCTTACCGATACACTATAACCCTGGAGACATCAAAATCTAATCTTATATATAGATGTTCACTTAAGGTGACACAACACAACAATTAATAGATTTTCTAATTGCAATGGGTAGCCTTTCTCAATTAATTCTTCATCCAACTGCCAGTAGCAAATGCGACCTCGCAGCTACAAGGCCTTGTTTAATTACACGACGACGTCGACGTGGTCAACGTTCAGTGCTGATTGCATGCGAATCAAGCGATGAGCATGACCTCCCGCTCGACCGCCGCGACGTGCTCGTCGGTCTCTGCGGAGCTGCTGCCGCCGGCGGCCTTGGGATCTGCAGCAATCCAGCCGCCCTCGCCGGACCGATCCAGGCGCCGGACCTCTCGAAGTGCGGCCCTGCCGTTCTTCCCGCCGGCGCCACTCACGTCGACTGCTGCCCTCCCAACTCCAAAGCCGTCAAAGGCTTCAAGCTCCCGCGGCCGTCGTCGCCCCTCCGCGTCCGCACAGCCGCCCACCTCGTCGACGCGGATTACCTGGCTAAGTACACCAAGGCCGTCGAGCTGATGAAGGCGTTGCCGGCGGACGACCCGCGCAACTTCACTCAGCAGGCCAACGTCCACTGCGCCTACTGTGACGGAGCCTACGAGCAGATTGGATTCCCCGACATGGAGATCCAAGTCCATAACTCGTGGCTCTTCTTCCCCTGGCACCGCTTCTACCTCCACTTCCACGAGAGGATCCTCGGAAAACTCATCGGCGACGATACCTTCGCCCTTCCTTTCTGGAATTGGGACGTCCCCGGCGGCATGACGATGCCCTCCATCTATACCGACCCGTCGTCGCCGCTCTACGACAGTTTCCGCGACGCCCGGCATCAGCCGGCCGCCCTCGTCGACCTCGACTTCGACGGCACCGAGCCGGGTTTCTCCTACGCGCGGCAAGTCGACCACAACCTCAAGATCATGTACCGCCAAGTGATCTCCGGCGGCAAGACGCCGTCTCTGTTCCTGGGTTCGGCTTACCGCGCCGGCGACGAGCCCAACCCCGGCGCCGGATCGCTGGAGCACATCCCGCACAATACGGTTCATACCTGGACCGGCGACTCGACTCGGCCGAACAGAGAGGACATGGGAAACTTCTACTCGGCGGCGCGCGACCCCATCTTCTTCGCGCACCACTCCAACGTCGACCGCATGTGGTACTTGTGGAAGAAGCTAGGCGGCCGGCGACGCGACTTCGACGACAACGATTGGCTCAACGCCACCTTCCTCTTCTACGACGAGAACGCCGAGTTGGTCCGAGTCGCGATCAAGGACTGCCTTGAACCTGAGTGGCTGCGCTACGCGTACCAGGACGTGGAAATCCCATGGCTGAGAACACCGCCGACGCCGGCGAAGAAAGGGTCATCTTCGCCGCGAAAGCTGGAGAGATCCGGCAGTACTACTACCGCGGAGGCGGGGCGGTTCCCGGTGGCGCTGAAAGCGCCGGTGAGCTTCACGGTGAGGAGGCCGAAGGCATCGAGGAGCGGGAAGGAGAAGGAGGAGGAGGAGGAGGTGCTGATCGTGGAGGTCATCGAGTACGAACGCGACGACTTCATCAAGTTCGACGTGCTCGTGAACGCGACGGAGGGGCTGAGCCCCGGCGAGAGCGAGTTCGCCGGCAGCTTCGTGAACGTGCCGCACAAGCACAAGCATGGCAAAAAGGAGAAGAAGATGAGGACAAGGCTTCGCCTGGGGATCACCGACCTGCTGGAAGACATCGGCGCGGAGGAGGAGGAGAGCTTGCTGGTGACGATCGTGCCGAGGGCGGGAAAGGGGAAGGTTTCGGTGGGTGGCATCGCCGTTGACTTCTCAAATTGAATAAGGACGCGCGATTCATCGGCTAACGGGTCTAATCAACTACGTACGCTGAGAATAAAATAAAATTATATTGTTGGATTTCTTAGGATTCGTACGAAATCTAGTAATTAGTAAATTATTATAGACAATTCAGATTAAAAAACAGGTAAATGTTGAAGGAGAAGTTAAGTTTCAAAAATATACGTTAGATGATTAAAATGAATGACAAAAAGGAGATGAATGTAAAACTGAAAAGATAAAGTGAAAATTTCATGGGAATATGATTATAAACTTTGTAATTAAGTTTAGATATTGCAATTTATATATATATATATATATATATATATTCTGCTGCAGGCACTATACTGTGGACGACGTCTGCAATCGCAACAGAAAAGTTCTTTTTTATTATTATTATTTTTTTATTTTTTTAAGCTCTCGATCGTTCCAATCAAATTTTATTTTTAGGATTTGGGGTTGGGTTATATCGTTAAGCAAAAAAAAAAATCAAATCGAAAAATTGGTTGAGGTTGCACTAAGTTTGTGCGCCAGAGTCCTTAGCTCATCAAACTCCTCTCTCTCTCTATATATATATATATATACACACGAAGAGAGAGAGAGCTGATATACTTCCCAACTCATGCTGTGTGATTATGTGTGATTCTCATTGTAGCAGATTTTTTTTTAGTAGCGCCCCCGTCAAATTTAAAACGTTAAATTTGTGTTGTAGTGACTATGAAATCGTAACTGTTATAATTGTAGCAACTACGAGTCTATAGCTGCTATAACTAGGGACCGCGGCCTGCTTCTCCTAAGTTGTTTTTTGCTAACTTAGCTTGGTCTTGAGACTTTATATATATCTTTAGTCAGTGTAAGCTAAGTGAAGGCTTGTCTTATACAATGGGATTATGAGAGGGTGTGCTTACAAATGTCATAATTTTTGACTCGAGAAGAATTTCAGGATATACTATGTCTCAAATCGAAGCTCATTTAAAAATCTACAATTGATTATGAGTAACTCGTAACAACCCAATTTTAGACCCAAAAAAAAGTTGTTTAAGGCCTTTTTAGATCTAAAAAAAAATCTCTTTTTTTCTCCATTTTTGTTATTATTTTCAAGTTAGGGTATTTTTATCTTTCACAAGGTTAGGGTTTAATCTATTTAAATATATGTTCAGTTATTTTTAAGATAGTTTTGGATTAATAATATTTCCGTTTCCTTCTTCGAGAATGATGAGTTTTTGCTTTCCTATTTTTTGGCCTTGTGTTGAATTAATAAATTATAGAAGGTTGTTTTCAGTATTCTTGTTTGAATCAACAAAATCAATAGCTTTGGCTATGTCAATTGGTATAATAGCCAAACATATCTTATGGAATCATGCTCCCGAGAAAACAACAACGTCTCAACAATACTTTTGATTGTGATATGAAGTAGTAGATTCGAGAGATGGTTGACTGACAATTTGACCTAGTTGTGGATCAACTAATAGAGAGGATGATAGAAATGTTAAGAAAATTGAATAGAGGAAGTCTGGTCCAATACGATAACAATCACTGGACAAACTCGAGGGAGGAAGAGGATGTTTTGGATGAGTAAGCTCCCTCTAGGTGTGGCAAAGCATCTGATATATTTGCCCGCGACTTTGGCTCCGACCACAAGATAAGTGTGTCCCCGTGTCTACCTCCAAAACTAAGGTGGTAGGACTACTAGGAGGATTGCCCTACTCTACAGGATCCTCTCAGAGCATGACAAGATCCGGACAAAATTCAACCTCGACGAATGACCCTTTCGTCAACGACAACGGAGTTGGCAACTCCGACAATTTTGTCTTAGTTGGCATCTTGGGATCGTTGAATTCATATTCGTGTGGTCTTTTTGCTAATTCTTCATCGTCAACATCCTTGGATGTCATATTTGATGGCCTCGTAGATTCCACTACAAAGACCATGCCACCTATACCTGTCTATGATAAACTAATATATGATACTGATATATTTGACGGGGCTCCAAGCTTGAAGAACTCGTCATCGACGAAGTATGAGGAAGTTTTTTTCAACCATTTTGATCCAGATTCGATCATGTTTCGACACCTCTATGCAGATCCTTTTAGAACGTTTAGAAACAAATGCCAGAGTTCAAGGGTTGAAGTGGTGTGGGGGGGTGGGGGGGGGGGGGGGGGGAACAAAATATCTCAGAGTTTGATGAGATGATTTTAGTATTTGGTAGAATAGCATACTCATCATCAGCTACAACTAAGACAGAACATATCTTTGTTGTTTTAGAGTTTATCGACCAGCATACTCATCATCTGGTATTCTGACACATGTAGAAACATGGGGAGCTGTATGTAGGGATGAAACAGGCCAAGTCAGCTCAGACCTGTCTTAACAGGTCATGTTTGTATAGTAAAAAATGGCCTGAGTCTGGCTTGGCTGTTATGACTTTTTCTGGCCGAGCTTACTGTTCAATAGTCTGGTCTGACCTGTGGCTGTTACAAGCTGTAAGTTAGAACACTTTATGCAGGTCAACAAGTCAAAACATTAAATAGGTTGAAAATCATCCTTAACAGGCCTTGCATCATACAGACCTCAAAACAGCCTTGCATCATACAACCAAGCCTACAATATATACATATGTAGCTAATCTTAACACCCAGGCCAACCTGTCAGCTTGATAGTCTTTATATTGAGTCCGAGTCTGACCTGATAAGAAAATATGCTTTGAACATATTTGAATATTATTCTATTTCTAACAGGCAGACCAGGCTAAACACAGGCAGGCATATGCCCTGATAGGTTGTCTATCTATTTCCATCCCTACTTATAAGGGCATCTCCAACTGGGATTTTCTTTTTCGAAAGTGGTGTCAAAAACTTGACATTGGCAAAGTTTTTAGTTTCAAAAAAGCTTTGGCTAGGTCAATAAATCGAACCCAGCCCTTTGAGAGATGGCGGGTTGAAGAAAAATAATTTTTTATATAATTAACAGTTTTTTTGAGTATTTTTTTCCATCCGTTTTTTTTTTTGCCAATTTTTTTTCAAACGTTCTTTTTTCTACCAATATTTTTTTACGATTGTTTTTTCTGCCAATATGTTTTTTCAAACCGTTTTTTAATGTTGTACTCCTTTTTAAATTTATAAAATTTTAATATTATTTTTTAACCAATTATGTGAAATAAGAGTGATCCATTAACAAATAATTGAAGATTTTTAGCAATTGTGGAGTGTGGAGCTCATTAAAAAAAAGTTGTACGGAAATTTTTTTAGCAGCGAGAAGAGGGAGGTTTTTTTGCTTTTTACGTGGCAATGAGGTGGCACATAAAAAAATATAAAAACCTCATGGTTTAAAATTTTTAATTGGCGATGCTCTAAATTCACAAAGCGTGCATTCTACTAGTAAGAGGATCTTTGCTGACAACAATGCCTTGGATGGAACCTCAAAGCTAGTAACTTCATCTTCAGACGAAATAGATGAGAGACAGACTTATACATGCATGACAGAAGAAATACTATAAGAATTCTCACCAATACTTCCTTAATTAGATGTCAGTATGGATTTTATAGATTAGATGTTATGTCATAATTTTTTATTCAGGATGAATTCTAGAATATACCGTCCTTAAATCGAAATTCATTTAGGGATCTATAATTAATTATAGTTGAAATTTATAACAACTTAGTTTCGAGCAAAAAAACAGATAGATTAAAATATTTTTAGAGTCTCGAAAGACTTCCAATTGATTGAAAAATATCCTTAGCCAACTAGACAATCAAATATAGTCTTTGAAAGTTAACGCTCTGCAACTAGTTGAATATTCACTTGACTAATTTAGCCTCTAATTGTTTGAAATCACATTCAATCTACTATTACTTGAATATAATCAATTGTTTGCTCCAAGTCCCTATGGTTAAACACTAAAATCTGCATCAATGTTGAAATTGTCAATAGGTCCTTATGGATCATGACATTATCTAGTCATCAGAATTCAAATCCGACCGCCAAATGGTTAGGTGATTGGAGTGTTTTTTCCCCAAGGATATGGGTCCATGGAAAATTGATCTCTATCCCATTAAATAATTTGTCACTCTCTAATCAATTGGGCACCTCTATGGGGACAAGAACCGTTAATATGAAACTTTGAGGGGCTCAATTGCTAAAAACCCCAAAGTTAAGGATGAAATTTTAACTAACCGAAGCACATGAGTTTATTTACAAAATCGCCTCCCTTCACTGAAATTTCTTTTTTTTTTCTTTTCTTCCTCCGCCGACAGTTTCCTTCTCATGTGATTCCGCCTCCTCGTTGCAAACAAGCCGAACTCCTCCTCCGCAATTGAGTGGACGTCGAACCCTTTATTTAGATGGGGTGAGGGGAGGTTCATTAATGGAATGAGATGGGATGAGAAGGAAGGAAAAGGGAAGGTAACTTCCTTACACCTTGATTTGGAGTGTAAGAAAATAAACCATTTGAGGGGTAAGGGAGGGTAAAAGTTTCCGCTGTTGGGACCTTTGCATCTAGCTAAAAGGGGGGGGGGGGTGAATAGCTTCTCTTGGATTTTATCTACAAAATGTTTGTCAAAGCACAAGAAAAATATAAACAAAAATAATAACAATTAAGACAACGATAGCTCCCTTGATTTATTTAGTCTCCACCTCCTAGAGGTGACTAATCCAAGGATTTACACTTACACAATCAAGCTCCGCTATGCTCTTCTCCTTTTCAATCAAGCTTAAAGGTAGAGAATCCCTTAAAAATGATCTCTTCCTCTTTACAAGATGAGACTTAGAGTTTAAAGAAGAGAGTAGACTTTGAAAGCTTTGTGCATACAGTAAGAAGTTTTACAATTAAAATTCGTAACCTATTCATGCCCCAAAGCTTCCTCTTAAATAGAGGAGAGAGCTGTTAACAAAATAGCTCAGCCCCGATACCAGTCAAATGCCACTAGGATCAGTCAACTGGTGTCTACCCCAGTCGACTGATCTTTCTGTGAGTTTCTCTCGACGTTGTCAGTCGACTGATTCCCTTGACAGTCGACTGCCCAGCTTACAAACTCACTCTCAACCTCTCCGATGTCCATCCTTCGCGTAAACCTTAAAGTCCACTTCCTCAGCTCGCGCCTTGAAGTTCTCTTCCTTTGGCTCTCGTCCTTGGGATGCATATAAGCCTGCGACTTGTCTCTATGTTATCCTTCACGTACGCCTTTGAAGTCTACTTCATTGGCTTGCCCTTTGAAGTCCTCTTCTTTTGGCTCTCGTCCCTCGAATGCACACTCCATTGTTCCTCATGTGTGGTTCACCAAGTCCTGCATGACTTAAACACACACATCAAACCAATATAAAAATCTAACTTAATCATATTGACATACACATCAAAACTCATGATCATACCAATCAAACTTGGGTCGATTGCACCAATACCCTCTCCCTCCCCTCATCTCTTTCCCTTACCTTCTTTCCAAACAAGAGTTAAAATTACCTTTCCATTACTTACACCTCCCTCACCTCCTCCCAAATAGACCTGAAGTCAATTCTCCTTCTTCTCCCTCCCGCCTTTCTCCTTCCAGCCTTGCCTCACTGTTCTACAAAGAGGTCTTCAAGGCCCTAGTGGAAGAGGATCCCTACCGTTGACTCGTCGTCCGAAGTTGTGTGGGATTGCGCCCAAACTGCCAGCGATCCATACATCAACAAGGCATCCTCGACAACTCTCAGGGGAAGGTCTCCACTCTTGCTGCTGATTTTGTAGATCTGGTAGATAATTTTTCTCGGATCTATTGGTGCGGCACAAGGGAAGTATCACACAGACAACCAAACTCAGATTTGGCTATTGCGGTAGAGGCCTTTGATGCGGGATTGAATCTATGGTGCTCTACTGTGAG
>JAGFNQ010000383.1:750842-886524 GCA_024364735.1 Boesenbergia rotunda | reverse complement strand
ATCTAATAATGCATAAGGAATAAGAAATCATACTACCTCTCTAGGTATAAGCTTGTCTTCTTACTTAGTAACCTAATATCCATTCTAGGGATTAAACATGATTCCGTGATACTAAGGTATTAAACATGCTTCCTTGTTCTATACACATGTGAGTAAGTACTTAAGCATTTCTCTATACTGAAGTTAAGTAAAGGAGCAATAGAAAAACTGAAACTTAAAGCTTTCTTACTTGAAGACGGCAAGGTTGATGCTGATGTGTGTGTGATGCTGGAGAATGGGAACTGCTCTGATACCACCTGTAGCGACCCGCCTTCTCTACCTTAGACGGATCGTTACTTTTGTCTACTTCTTGACTCTAATGCACGACTAAAAATGCGGAAATCTTTTTTTTTCTTTTAAATCCCTCTAGGGATGATATTCTAACTCTACTAGTCATGCATGATACAATGGCACACTTCTTTTCATCTGTAGAACTTCTCGGCAATGGTACCAGTCGACTGCGATCTAACCAGTCGACTGGTATCGGCCACAGAAAGTTTCTGGGCGCGGCACCAGTCGACTGGCCTCTTGGCAGTCGACTGATGCATCGAACAGAAGCTACTGTTCGATAGGCCAGTCGACTGATACTGAACCAGTCGACTGGCACGCCTGAAAGTCTGAATTTCAGATTCGAAGCCGTGTTTCAAAACTCCACCAAACATATAGTTTCAAGCCATACAAAGACACAACACCATTTCTATACTCTATGCTAGTTTCCTAAACATTTTAGCCAATCAAAACAACTTCATAAACTCGAAATTAGGACTTTTGCGAGATTTAACAAGTTATGCAAATCTATATAAACTTTATGCTAGAGTTTGTACCAAACTTAACTTCTAACCATTTAAACTCATTCCACAAGGTTCTATAACATCACTAAAACATTATGGAATATGAATGCAACTTTTCTAAGCATAATTGAGCAATAAAAACTTGATTCAAAGGGAAACTAGCTCTATCTTGGCACATGCATCAATAACTCCAACAAAGTATCAATATTCAAAACTACTCACACTTCTACTCATCCAATGCAATCATAAGGATATGTATGCTAAATGAAATGACATGGAATCTTTACTTGTGGTTTTAAGACATGCAAAATATCTAAAACACAATTACTTGGATAAATTCTATATAATCTAACTTAAGCTAAGACTCTATAACCAAATGGATTTTGAGTCTTTTATTTCTCTTGTCCCAAGGACCTCTCCAAGGTCAGCCACCACACACACTTCACTCAGCATCGCCTTGTCGCCTTCCTTCAGAATTGCTTGCCTTTACCTTTACCTGCAGCAAGAGGAAATGCAACTAATAAGCAAAAAGCTTAGTAAGTACTATCTAGCTCACAAAAATCTCGAAATTGTGCAAACATGCTTTTTAAACAATGTGAAATCACATGAGATACTTTTTATGCTTGAAAGAAACACTAAGAAACATGTATAACTCAAAACATGCATACTCAAGCACTAATAAGTCTTAACTCACTTTTCTTGGCTTAACTTGAAACTTTAGCAATTCTTTAACTTTAAATCTTTCTTTAACTTTTAGAAAACTTCTTTAAACTTTAGAAAACTTTGCTAAAGCATATACTTGAAAATAATAATCACTTGGATCCACTTAAGACGTAAGTACCATCTTATGCGCGTTCCCTAAAAGGTTGGGGTAGCGAGCCACCAATCCTAATAGAGCAGACCTTGGTCTACCAGGGCCAAGACCTTGGAATTGGACACCTGGATTTCTTTAACGACGCCCTTGGACGCCGGGTACTGGCCTTAGAAAATAAAATAGCTTTTCTTTCTTTTCTTTCTTATCTTTAAATGCCTTGGCATTTTAACGAGCACCTTGTGTGCCCAAATCCCTAAGTCTTGACTTTTGGGGATTTCTTAAGGCCTTGGCCTTTTCTTTTCTTATCTTTATCTTCTCTTTTCTTCTCTTATAACTTTTCTTAGTCCCTAACCTCATATAGGGTACTTAATCAAACTTATACAAGCATGGATTAATCTAGAATTACATGCAAAAATCATAACTAAGGAAAATTTGCATCTTTAACTTTCTAACGGGAAAAACTTGCGGAAAAACCGCCTCTTACTGCAGGTGAGCAGTACTTACCTTGATATCTTGGACTTACAACCAAAATTGACGTCTAGGGCTCGGGAGAAACTTGAGATCTCGATTAACCATTCGCACCTACGCGTTCCTCTCGTCGAGACGAACGAAACGCTCCGTACTCCTTCAATCTTCCTTGGCCGGCGCCCCCTTAGAAGAGGGGAGGAGGTCTTGGGCGTGCGCACAAGAGAGGGAGAGGAGGGGGCGGCGTGCGTGAGGTTTTTGGGCGAGAATAGGTTTAGTTGAGAGAAAATAAAAATTTCTCTCTTTAAGTATCTATTTATACTTAGGGTATATACGTCCAACTCATAACTTAACTTAATATCTTTCTATTTTCTTTCAACACACCCCTGCTGGGGCTCCTGGTTAACTCAACTAACTTAATTCGTTGATCCCACAGGAGGTCTCGGGTTCAAAACTCATCCAGGCAACTTTTTGCCGAAACTTCTATTTCTTTTAAGAAAAATACTAAACGGTCTCGAAAAATTCCATAAAAATATTCTAAAAATTCCTAAAAATATCTAGAATATTTCTAAAACATTTTTAAATAGTTCTAAGGACTTTAAGGACTTAAAATGGAAATTTTGGGGCGTTACATGACATCTCACTCGACCAACTAACATATTGATTAATCATCTAAACCTCATCTTGATTCAACTCGAGCTTGGTCAACCATGACCAGGAGTTGATTGCACCAACAAGGATCGGTGCAATGCAACGGGTGAATAGCTTCGATTCATCGATTTGATTTGCACAATGAATCTTAAAATGAAATCGATACTGTTGGGACCGGGTGTATGTTGACATGGATGCGGGTTCGTAATTTTAAAATTAATTACGTGCGGTGGAAGGTTTAACATAAATAATTTCTCAAATTATTTAACTGCACATCTAAGCATGCAACCTTATGTTGTGTAGAAATGATCATATATTTAAAATTTTACAAAAACGTAAACTAATTTACTTGTTACCTCGCGTAACTCGAAGAAAGGGATGAGATCTAACCGTAAGCGTCCCTCGGAAGCTCCGCCTCTATTCGCGTCCACGCCGAGTATCTTCGGGATGACTTCGCAAAGCCACTAGTTTCGTGTTCTTGAGAACTACTAGATTATCCGAGAACGCGACAAGAAACCAAGAGAGAAGTAATCATATCGAAAAAAACTCACCACCAAGGTTGGCCTGAATCACAATTCCGGCGAGGACGAGGAAGATGACTTGCGCCCAATCCCAAGGTGATGATGGTCGGAGAGGAAGATCGTCTCAACGGAAGAACTTCGTCGCCTCGGTGCTTCTCCTTGTGCTCACTGCAAGAAGAAGGGAGAAGAAGGGAGAGGCCGACCAAGAGAAAGAAGGGAGGAGAGGGAGAGAGCCCAAGCAAGAATACTTGGATTATTTCGAATGAATTCCAAGCCTTGCCTTGGGTCCTTTATATAGTGGCCTCTCAACCGCCAAGTCTTTTTTTTCTTATGGAATAAATTTTCATAAGAAATTTATCATATAAATTTTCTATGACTTATTCCATCATGCCAAGTCTTGATTTTATATCATGGTTAAAATCATATTTTAATTCATGATAAAAATCAACCAAGTCTTCTTTTCTTATAGAATAAATTTTCATAAGAAATTTATCATATAAATTTCTTTATATAAATTTTATATAAATTTCTTTATCATGGTAAATCAATCCATGATTGATTTTATAAAATAAAATAAACCAATCCAAGGTTCATTTTAATTTCCATGAAAAATAAATTTTATATAAATTTCTTTATCATGGTAAATCAATCCATGATTGATTTTATAAAAATAAAATAAACCAATCCATGGTTCATTTTAATTTCCATGAAAAATAAATTTTATATATATTTCATTATATAAATTTCTTTATCATGGTAAATCAATCCATGATTGATTTTATAAAATAAAATAAACCAATCCATGGTTCATTTTAATTTCCATGAAAAAATAAACCAAACCTTGGTTTATATAAAAATTTATATCATCCATAATTTTATAAAACAAACCACACTTGATTTATTTTATAAATTGAACCAAACAATTTGGTTCCCTCCCTTTGTTGTGGCCGGCCAAGCAAAGAGGGTGGGGACCCTCTTTGGCCGGCCTATCCAGGTCATGCCCCAATGAATTAAACTCATTTAATTCATCTATTAAGTCTTCAAAAGACTTAGCCATTTTACGCTTCCGATGCGTCTCTGAAAAATTCAGATTCGACTTATCGTTTGGCTCAACCAAACCTAATCTCTCTTGATTGGAAAATCCAATTTCCAACTCGTTTTAAATCCCTCGGATTACTCGTAGTGTGTGTGACTAAATAAGCTTTCGATTTATGTTGGCCGTCTATAATTAACCAATTATAGAACGATCATGAGTGGCACCTAGTAGTACATCATGATCCCCAATTAATCGAAAGATCAACGGTTGACCTCAGAATCAATTCTGAAACCCTTCAACAGCTATAATGAATCGTGCCTCATTCCCTTCACCATCTTATACCCACTTGGTTCAGGACATAATCTATGTGTGTCAGTCCCCACTAGGCTGACTACGTCACACCTAGCCCAAGTAATGTTTTCTCGTCCTACGGATTCTAATTACTCTCATGTATCTAAGAGATTCATACTCTGAACATGCCATGCTCTGGCCAGAGACTTCGAGTAACAATCCGACGATAGGCCTTGGGTATACATCTCCTCACAAGGAGTGGTGAATCCTTTGTAGGCTGTTCAAACATCTTCGGGCACTTCGGCTTATACTCAATCATCCTGGGTCCACACCTCCTTGGAGATACTTGCTTAAGATGTCAAAGTATAAGTCTCCATGACCAAGATGACTTGAACACCGCAAGTCAAAGGAACATCGCACTTAAGCTGCAGTAAGAACTTCACTGATATATCTATATGTAGACTACCATATGAAGTTTTACAACCAGTCACTCCAATGAACTAGTTCCCTTAACTAGCATTCATGTTTATCTCCGGACATCCCAATGTCACTAGCCAGTGAGAATCAGCTGATTAGAGAATAACCCATGCTAGTCTCAACAGAATTGATAGTGTCCGTATTTATCAATTCATCGACTAGGGACAATTTCAATACTTCACAATTGCACATGTAGAGATAATCACTAGTTGTGAATTCGTCACAAATTCTCTCATGCTGTGACTTGTATTGCGGGCATTCAGTAAATGAGTTTAAGATCTCAATCAAATACATAAACATGTATACTCAAATAGTGAACATTCATTTATTAAAATAAATGATTACAATCATAAGGCGATTGTCTTAGATGTGTGGTTAAATAATTTGAGAAATTATTTATGCTAAACCTTCCGCTGCACGTAATTAATTTTAAAATTACGAACCCGCATTCATGTCAACATGCACCCGGTCCCAACAGATACTACAAATACAACACCAAGATATTTTACTGGTTGATAGCCTTCTAAGACTGTTACTCCAAGGCATTGTCCTAGAGCTCTACCACCACTAATATTTTCTTAATTCTCAAACAAAATTCGGATGCAGAGAAACCTCTTACAATAATTGATTACCAATTACAAAAATGTATAGGAAAGAAGAGAAAGGGTACGAAGAACCTTAAGAAAACAATCTCTTCTTCTTTTCCTTTGGAAACACGGAGTGAGCAAGCCTTTAAACACAATTCATAAGAAAAAGATTAGCAATCAAGAGCTTGCATAGAAGCAAAAACCCCCATTTTTATAAATCTTTCGTCGAGCATAGTTTCTATATCTTTTTCTAGCCATCAATCAACTATATTTACCTAACAGTTGATTGTATTGAATGTTGATCGTTGAATCAGCCATTGAATGATCACTAACTTTCAATGAATCGACTGATGCATTCCAATAGTAGACTGATGCCTATCAGTTGAGTTGGTTAATTGAATTGAGAACTTTCTATTCTCTTGAAATGACCAATCAATCAATTGATTCACAATAAGTCGAGTTATCTAGTTGATTGTCAAACATTCTGTTTACTTTGCAACTTGATGCAATCAACTGCTCAACTCGACTGATGGCATACCTTCATCGTGATTTGGGATTTTAGTAACCCTAACTCCTAGAGTAGAAACCCTCTTTTGTTCTAAGTGTAGTAGTCGATTGATACCTCTTTATCAGTCAACTACACTGATTTCAACCATTCTAATGGCTAAATTTGCCTATTCTTCGTCTATCCTCGATGCTCATTTACCTTGTGCTAGAGAATGCTATTCCCTGAACTTTTGTGATTGGAGTCTTTGCATCTTCAATTCTTTATTCCCTTGTATTGATATCCTGATTTGCTTATGCTTTCTCTTTTACCAAGAATCTGAACTCTAGCCTTATAGAACTTCCTTACCTTGCATTAGGTCTTCATACTAGCAAGGGCTACTCTTAACAAAAATCTGACTTCCATCATTCTTGGACTTCCCTACATTTCATCCAATGACTTTTCCTACATACTTACAAAAAAGTGAGACCACATTTTTTGCCTTAACTTAAATCCTATGAAACATCAAAACTATATGTCTAGGGACTGATTAGTCCAACAATTAAATATTTTTAAAATTTCACACGACATATATTTATTGGTGTGAAAATAAATATATTAATATTATTAGTATTTTTATGTAAAAATAAATATTATAATTTTCTATATTGAAATAAATTTTATAATAATTGATATATTGAATTCTAATATATTGACACATCATGTGAAATTTTTTTAGGTCTTATTTTATTAATTTTATAAAATCTATTTCATGTTTCAATATTATATAATAGGACGTGACCATAAATAAAAAATAGAAATTTTAATTAGTTTAATTTTATTTTCTAAAATTTTTAATCCATCTTAAATATACAAATTTAAAAGACATATACAATGAGTATGAAAAAAAAACCATCAATAGTTAACTGACATAAATTCAAGTGTATCGATACTTACTTGTAGTATTAGAATTAGGATTATCAAATAATATTAAAAATATTTTAGAACTAATCGATATTCTTTTAAAATTAAACATAATAATTAATAGATATTGTGAATTATGTGTGTTTTATCAAATACTTGATATGCTAATAAATATTTTTAAATTTTCTAAGAGTTATCAATCCAATGACAAATTAGACCCATATATAAATGGATTTACTAATGGTTAGTTCAAATATCATAATAGTAAAAAAAAACTTTATTATTGAATTTACTAAAATCTTCAATTAAATTTATTTACTTGCCTTATTAATTGTTTTAGTTGTATGAGTAAGTATAGTTCAAAAACATGACAAATGGATTAAATAATTTTTGATAAACATCTTAAAATATGCATTTAGACCCAAAATTAAAGGAAACATATTATACATAAACAAATCTAACTAGTAGTTCTCTTAATTTATTATTAGAATATTTTAAGTAAACTTGAATTAGTACCTTTACTAATTGATGAAAATTTGGATAATTACGTTTAAGAATGTTTGACTCCAAATTTCATCGAGTGCTTCATTTTGATGTGTCACTTTAATGGCATGTAACTGCCGCCCAAATGAACTTTGTAGGAGGTTTTACAATGCATATATTTTGCACACAATTTTTTTGATGGAAGGGTGATTTTGTCAAAATTCTTAATAAAAATAAACGATTTTAATGATGAAGTTTATATTCCGAATCTTAGAAGTTGCTCTAGAGTGACTTTTCCTTACCTTTTCGAGATTGAGACGAACCTTCTTCCATCAAAATTGGAGAATTGGAGTTGAAAGCAATTAAGATTACAAAATTTAGAGATAAGAATAGAAAAGATGAGGTGAAAACAATGAAATAAAATGTCCATTTAAAGAGTTTGAAAAATAACAATTATTAAATTATAATAATTGATAAAACAAACTAGTCAAATAACCTCAACTGCTTAAAAAAATAAAAACAAAAAATTCCAACAGTTGGAACAGCGGGTTCTGACGGTTGAAACTATACGAGTTCAAATCAAAAAATAAAAATAAAAATAAAAATGAAGTGACAGTTTGAACCATTGGTTCATGATTATTTTGGGCTCGGAATTGTATATAACCAGTCCGATCCAAGATCAGCCGGTTATGATTCCAACCCATTTAGTCTAATCAATGAGTAATTGGCTCGTTGATCTAGTTACGAATTCAAGTCAGGTTCGATGCAGCATCGATCCATTGTCAGGTCCACCCCAAACAAAAAATGTAAAATATAGAATCTCCAAAACCAAATTCGAAACAAACAAACAAACAAAACACTCTAATTTTTTGGATTAGGTCAGTTCAATTTTTGATTAGGTTTGGATATATATATATATATATATATATATATCAATTTTTAGTCATGTCTACTTATTAGCTGAGTTAGGGATTGCCCCCGGGGCTATGGGGTAACGGAAGGACGATTAATTTCGTCTCAAGAATTCACGATTCAATCTCTAGTAATGATATATTTTGCAAGAATTAAATGGGGGTACAAACCCAGAGACGCTGAACTTTTAGACCGTCCACCACGAATATTTTCCGAATTATCCTGGTGGTTAATGGAAAATTTTTGTCAGACTGAATCGATCGTCCGAGATTTTAAAAATCTCGTTAATCATTTTTAGTTAGCACTGAGTGACTATAAAAGTTACTTATATCATTTTTTAATAAAACATCTTTTCATTGACACGGTAGATCGAACTCAACATGAACACCCAAGTGAGAACTAGTATTGAATTTTTTATTTTTGTATTTCAAGATGTTTTCATTTTAGAATTTCAAGTATTTATCTCTGTCTAGGTAGCAATGTATCCCATTATTAAGGATGGAATCAATAATTTCATATTAAAAAAAAGGTGAAAGATGTGTATTTTTATATCCCTGGATAGTGGAGGGTGAATGGTGAAGACGAATTGAATATATATATATATATATATATATATATAGGAGTGATTTTTCGCGCGACAAAAATTACGTGCTCGTGCGCGACAATGGCGCCTGATCGGTCACGGAACCGATAAGGCACTCTCCGAGAGGCTTGCTGACCAACGGCGGCCTCCGGTCGGCACCCCGAACACCATACTATAACCAAGAGGGATTGGTGAACCCGTCGGGGGTTGCTGACCAACGGCGGCCTCCGGTCGGCGCCCCGAACACCATACTATAACCATGAGGAATTGGTGAACCTGTCGGGGCTTGCTGACCAATTGCGACCTCCGGCCGATGCCCCGAACACCATACTATAATCAAGAGGGATTGGTGAATCCGTCGGGGCTTGCTGACTAACGGCGGCCTCCGGCTGGCGCCCCGAACACCATACTATAACCAAGAGGGATTGGTGAACCCGTCGGGGCTTATGACCAACGGCGGCCTCCGACAGGCACCCCGAACACCATACTATAACCAAGAGGGATTGGTGAACCCGTTGGGGATTGCTAACCAATGGCGGCCTCCGGCCGGCGCCCCGAACACCATACTATAACCAAGAGGGATTGTTGAACCCGTCGGCCTCGTCGCACTCTCCGCCTGTCATTGCTAGTCACCAGCTCGCGCCCTCGGAGAGTGCCTGATCGGTCAAGTGACCGATCAGGCACAACCCGTCTGATCGGTCCCGAGCCTGATCGGTCTCGCGACCGATCAGGCGCTATTGTCGCGTACGGGCGCACGTCTTTTGTCCGCGGGTGATCAAACCCATATATATATATATATATGATAGAATATTGTGTTTTCTCCTAACCGCATGAATTCTAGAAACAAAATAAGAACTCGAAGAGAAAACATAATGTACATGAGCATGGATCCATTGTTTCATCGAATCATGGTATAACAAAATAAAAGATATAAATCGAAAGACAAGGAACTTGATTGATGAAAAGCCATTGTCCTTGTCGTAGAGTCGTCGGCTTGATCCCTGTGGAAGAAGATGCAGCGGAAAGAAGAAGGAAAATCTTCAAGGGGCTTAGGTTTGACGGCGCCGTAAAGTTTCTTGTCAATGGGGAACAAGAAACTAGGTCATGAAGATCACCTAAACCCTCGGGACCTCCCCTTTATATAGAAATTCAATCTGTTATCAGCCCATAGATAATAACAGATTGGTCTAAAGGGTTCTATACGTTGAACTCGCATCCAATAATCCGAAACCCAATAAACATAAGTTAGATCACTTTAATGGCTCAGATTGTATTTACATGTGCAACTTACAAATAAGCCTACCTAATAGGTATAATAATAATATCCAACAATATATATATATATATATATATATATATATGTATATAGATATATACACACACGAGATATCCATCTCTTACCATCCCATTAATTCTTACAACTTTATTGATTCTGGGATAGACTGCCCGATCTCATATTTCACTCATCAATTAAGTAAATCCAAAAAGTACAGTGGCTTCTGATATGGTACCACAACTTTACTAGTAATCCAATTGTAGGAATTAAACGTGGATTACTTGGAAAATATACCTTACCTTTTACCGCTACACCAAGCACCCCATGAAATTGGATAGTCTATTGAAATTATTTCAAATCAGGATGGAAAAAGATGATAACATTCATCTCAAATAACCTTCACAATTTTTTTTCTAGGTTATTATGAAGGGAGATAAATCACGGATGACTACTATCCCAATAATGACCCCTAAACTTTGAGGTGACAATATCTATCCATCCCGAGAGGACAAATAATTTTAAATCATGAAACAATGGAAGATGGGATAGTAATTCGAAAGATTAAAACAATTAACTAGATTAGTAATTAATTAAATATACAATTGATTAATTAAATTAAATATGATCGTATTGATCTCATGAAATAACTAGTTTAATTAATCATGTAGACAGTCGATATTTAATAAAATAAAACATATCAAATTAATATGTCACTATTAATTGATTTTATATATATATATATATATATCGGTTGAAGTGGAGACATTTTTGGATTTTATATAAAAACTAAGAACTCACCCCAAATACAAAATGTAAAAAATAGAAACCCAAACTCTCTCTCTCTCTTTTTTTTTTGGGATAGGTTAGTTAGATTTTCTGTTCACTTTACATATATTATTTTTTACTCACCCCTACTTTAGCTGGGCTAGCCAGCACTGTCATGGATAATACAATAGTTATTTATATTGTCCAAATAAAGCATTTTTATTTTTAAAAATTGTCTTATATTATCCTTTTTGTTCATTTCTATCTTTTACAACTAAATTGATTAATCAAGTAATATGATATTGCACAACAAAAACAGGTGGTACTATATAATTCATAATGCTCAAATTGGATTTCATTTGATTGAAGATTTCTCAATTGATATGGAGAAGGATTTAAATGCAAGTTCATAAATAGAAATTATTTTCACTAAGAAAAAAACATTTTGAGGCTTAGACATCAATAGTGCAAGAAATGTTGATTTATATTGACATTTACATTAAGGGAGAAAGCAAATTATGATTATCATGTGGAATTTTTTCTTAGTTTCACTTGCAAAAGAAAACGTTAATGCAAGTAAAACAATCTCAAGTATTATTTTATATATAACAAAAATTGGAAATTTCTCACTAAAAGCATGAACTAGAAACTATTCTTTGTTTTGAAATTTTAAAATATAAATTAACAAATTTGACAATAATATTATATCAATCTTTTTTAGTTATTTTTTATAACCATAAGTTTCCACAAAAAAAAAAACATTTACCTTTTTGTAGTGCAATTTATGAGCTAAAAGTAATGTTGTTGACAAAGGTGAAACCTTGTAATGGAATGCTGTTGCAATAAAAATGTTATTATGTGGTGAGCTATAGAGTGATTATATTAGTTGAGCTATCTGGATTATATAAAATTAATAATAATCTTGTGTCTCTTGGCGTAGATCGTAGGGATCTATGGGCAAAAATATTTAAAATTCACAGCGAAAATAAGATCTCTTGAGCGATCCATGTGAAAGAAAACTCATACAAAGTGAATTTACAAAAATCCTATCATATAGCTATACCTTTGGCGCGTGCCCTTCGCTTATCCCACTTATCCGAGGTATGCCGGATCTCTTGCACGTTCAAGTGTCCGTGCCTCTATGCGTATCCATACGAACACAATCTCTGCCTCGGAGAGGAACCCCCTTAGTTGTGCTTGCAACTTGGGATGGATCACAAAGCACAAGAACCTCCACTAGGGAGTTTTGGACAAGGAGGAAGAAAGAAGAAGAAGAGAAGTGCCTCCCTTTAGCCTTTGACAAGAGGGGGTATTTATATTCATTTAATGAATACCAAGGGTCTATGTCCCTTGAGCTCCTCTCATCTTAATGCTAATAAACCCAATGAATACCAAGTCTTTTGGTATTCCTTGAGACTCTTAATATTCTATTCATCTAATGAATAGAATGCCTCTTAGCCTTCCTCTTAAATAATTTTCATTAAACCATTTAAGTGGTTGAGTCTAATCTAGATGAGTCTAACTCAAATTAGACTCAATCCCATAATCCAATTGGATTCACTTGAGTCTAACTCAATTAATCCAATTCGGATCAAATCTTAATCAAACTAAGATCAATTAATCTCCGAAGCATCGTGTCCTTAGTGTATGACCCAATAGGTTCTCGTAACGTTGGTAATATGTCTAAACCATTTTAGACACATAAGCAATGAGCGGCATCTAGCAATGCATCATTGCTACCCAAGTGACGAGAAAGTCGAGATCCGACTTAACGTCCGTGACTATGACAATGTATGACCTTGCCCTTCTATCCTTGATATCTAGATTGACCAATGAGGCATAGACCGTGTCATCCTTGATCAATCTTTGTATTTCTTGATCCCCGAGTAGACTCACTCAAACAAATGAACTCAATATCTCATATTGACTCATTTGAACATGGTCATGCGTTTTAGTAGTCCTACTCGATCAAGGGGCCCACAGATATCACTCCCGTCATATGGGAGGGATAGATCCTATCTACATCACTCACATCCCTCTGTATAATTTATTACATACTCAGTGATCGCTTTTATAGTCCACTCTGTTACAGGTGATGTTTAACGATACCAAAGTACATAACTCCTTATGTAGGGAACCGTAGTAACTTTAGGTCTAAGGACTATTCCTACTAATAGTCACATGAGAAAGTTTATAACACTCATATGATAATCTATGAAACTTTCTTATCGTGGGTCAATTCAGTACACATTCTCTAATGTATACCCATGTGTCAACTTGATATCACATATCCATGACTTGTGAGCTCAAGTAATCAGTTGACATACATGCTAGTCTCCATGCATTAATATTGTCCTTGAATATTAATGTTTGACTAGGAATGGTTTAGTATAGTGTTCTCTACATCATCTCACTATCGATTCAACCAATCGATATGATGTAGATAAGAGCCTACTATCCAAGGATATTATTATACTTAGTTATTTGACACAAATATAAAGTAAGTATAATAACCAAACATGCCTTTATTAATAATAGAATATGATACAAAAAGTCCCTAGTCAATCATCACATAATTGGCTCTAGGACTCCTACTAATAATCTCCCACTAGCACTAGTGCCAATCACTGTAATATCTAATACCCAGTAACCTAGTGTGACCATCATGCTTCTTCTGTACCAAAGCCTTGGTCAAAGAATCCGCGATGTTAGCATCAGTGGGTACTCTGCATATCCTCACATCTCCTCTATCGATGATCCCTCGAATGAGATGGAAGCGTCATAGTATGTGCTTGGTCCGCTGATGAGAGCGAGGTTCTTTAGCCTGTGCAATAGCCCCATTGTTGTCACAATAGAGGTCTATCGGGTCTGATATGCTAGGAACCACACCAAGCTCTGTAATAAATTTCTGGATCCAAACAACCTCTTTTGCTACATCAGACGCAGAAATATACTCGACCTCTGTTGTAGAATCTACGACTGTGTCCTGCTTCGAACTCTTCCAGCTCACAACGCCACCATTCAAGCAAAATGCATACCCTGACTGCGATCTGAAATCATCCCTGTCGGTTTGGAAGCTTGCGTCACTGTAACCCTTTACAGCTAGCTCCTAATTGCCTCCAAATATCAAGAAATATTCTTTCATCCTTCGTAAGTACTTAAGAATATTCTTGACAGCTGACCAGTGACTTTCACCTGGATCTGATTGGTATATGCTCGTCATGCTCAAAGCATACGAGACATCTGGTCGAGTACAAAGCATGACGTACATGATAGATCCTATAGTGGATGCATAAGGAATCTGATCCATGTGGTCTCTCTCCTCCTTAGAAGAGGGACATTGAGTCTTCGAAAGACTCACACCATGTGACATCGGCAAAAAACCCCTTCTTGGAATTCTGTATAGCAAAATGATTAAACACCTTGTCAATATACGTACTCTGACTTAAGCCAAGCAATCTCTTAGATCTATCTCTATATATCTTGATGCCTAGGATATAGGGTGCTTGACCTAAGTCTTTCATTGAAAAATAATTCCCTAGCCACGTCTTGACAGACTATAGTGAAGGGATATCATTTCCAATGAGGAGTATGTCATCCACATACAAAATTAGGAAGATAATTGTGCTCCCACTAACCCTCTTTTAGACACTGGGTTCATCTTCATTCATGATAAAACCAAACGCTTTGATTGCATCATCGAATCGAAGATTCCAACTTTGAGAAGCATGCTTTAGCCTATAAATGTGATAGATTGAAAAGCGTTGCTAGAGGGGGGGGGGGTGAGTAGTGACTTTCGAACTCCTTTCTTCCTACACGGTTAGTTGCACAGCGGAATATACAATAAAAACAATCAAACAAATACTAACCAATGCTAACACGGAAGATTTACTTGGTATCCACCCCGGACGGGTGACTAATCCAAGAATCCGTCGGTGGATCACGCCCCGGATAACCTCCGGCTAACTCTGTCACTCCTTGTGGGTGGAGAAACCTCACCACAACACTTCGGACGCTATCTGAGCACAAAAGACTACTAACTCACTTTACCGAAGCGAGTTTCGTTAAGAAACTCAGCCACCAAGAAGTCCTCTTTAAATAGGACTCGGGCTGAAATCCTGGCTACTAGTCGACTGCCCCCAGGGCAATCGACTGGTGCCACTGAAATTCGACTGTTGCACCCCAACATTCGAATTCTCAGCCAACTCACCAGCCACCTACCAGTCGACTGCCCCCAGGGTAGTCGACTGGTCCCCGGCCAGAACCCTTCTGTAAGTTCCATCAGTCGACTACCCCCAGGCCAGTCGACTGGTCTACTCACCCACCTATGGTTACCCTTTCTCAGTACATTTCACTCCGCACTCAAACCCTAGGATTTCCCGAGTATAATCACACAACACTCGTATCCTCACGACTAGACCGACTTCTCATCCGCAGCCTCGACTATTGCCTTCGCGCCCTGTTCATCTTTCGCTCCTGTCCCTCGGATGCACGCAAGCCTCCAACTTGCCTCCATGTCATCCTTCATGCATGTCTCGAAGTCCGCACCCATCAACTCATCGTCTCTGCTCTCCAAGGTCCCTCGGGTGCACACAAGCCTCCAGCTTGTCTCCATGCCACCCTTCACCATACCAAGGTCGTTCAGTCAAGTCCATATGTGTAACCTATACATCCTGCACACTCAACATACACATATGAGATAACAAGGGTAAATCTAACTTAAACCCTTTGCCCAAACATCAAAACACCTGGTCACTCCGGACCACAGATTGCCTCAACAATCTCCCCATTTTTGATATTTGACAATACGTTTAAGTCAGGGAAAGCAAAATAGTAGCAAAAACTATGCTAAACAAATGCATATGCAATGCATACATGAATTCTATCCCAAGACATCCCACACCTAACCCTCCAAGTTAGGACTTTTCACGCCTAGCCCTCCAAGCTAGGATTTTCTACACTTAACCTTCCAAGTTAGGATTTTTCACCAAAATCGAGCTTCTTAAAGCTTCTCCTAAGCTCCCCCTACACTGGACTTACAATGGCTTTTTAAGAACTTCTCCCAGGTTCCCCTTATGCCAAAAATGAAGCAATCATGCTCCCCCTTAATCTTTGCTCCCCTAAACCTAGGGTTTCTAGCAAAGGAGTGTTTGGTTTCCCAAATTAAACTCACACTTCTCCCCCTTTTCCATACATCAAAAAGACCCAATAATATCCCAATTATCGGTTCTTTTAATCCTTAATGATCATAAGCTGTTGATGCAGTCTGGCCCTGATTGTTGTTTTGGTGTTGACAACGATTTTAGTTTAGGAGGATGATTATGATATGGAAAATCCTAATCTGGGAGGTTAGGTGGATTATGATTAAGTCCTGATCGAGGATTAGACATGATTTGGAAAATCCTAACCTGGGAGGTTAGGTGTGATGATTATGATTAAGTCCTGATCGAGGATTAGGCAGGATATGGAAAATCCTAACCTGGGAGGTTAGTGTTAGTGATATGAGAGAAGTGTCCGAAGGCAATCGCCTTATGATTGTAAACATTTGTTTTAATAAATGAAAATTCACTATTTGAGTATACATATTTGTGTATTTGATTGAGATCTTAAACTCATCTACTGAATGTCCGCAATACAATTCACAGCATAAGAGAATTTATGATGGGATCACAACTAGTGGTTATCTCTACATGTGCAATTGTGAAGTATTGAAAATATCCCTAGTCGATGAATTGATAAAAACGGACATTATCAATTCTATTGAGACTAGCATGGGTTATTCTCTAATCAGCTGATTCTCACTGGCTGGTGACATTGGGATGTCCGGAGATAAACATGGATGCTAGTTAAGGGAACTAGTTCATTGGAATGACTGACTGTAAAACTTCACATGGTAGTCTATACATAGACAGGTCAATGAAGTTCTTACCGCAGCTTAAGTGCGATGTTCCTTTGACTTGCGGTGTTCAAGTCATCTTGGTTATGGAGACTTATACTTTAACATCTTAAGCAAGCATCTCCAAGGAGGTGTGGACCCAGGATGGTTGGGTATAAGCCGAAGTGCCCGAAGATGTTTGAACAGCCTACAAAGGATTCACCACTCCTTGCGAAGAGATGTATACCCAGGCCTATCGTCGGATTGTTACTCAAAGCCTCTGGCCAGAGCATGTCATGTTTAGAGTATGAGTCTCTTAAATACATGAGAGTAATTAGAAATCCAAAGGACGAGAAAGACACTACTTGGGCTAGGTGTGACATAGTCAGCCTAGGGGGGACTGACACACACAGACCATGTCCTGAACCAAGTGGGTATAAGATGGTGAAGGGAATGGGGCACGATTCATTAGAGCTGCTGAAGGGTTTCAGAATTACTTCTGAGATCAACCGTTGATCTTTCGATTAATTGGGGGTCATGATGTACTACTAGGTGCCACTCATGATCGTTCTATAATTTGTTGATTATAGACGGCCAACATAAATCGAAAGCCTATTTAGTCAAACGCACTACGAGTAATCCGAGGGATTTAAAATGAGTTGAAAATTGGATTTTCCAATCAAGAGAAATAAGTCGAATCTGAATTTATCAGAGGCCCAATGGAAGCTAAAATGGCTAAGTCTTTTGAAGGCTTATTGGGCGAATTAAATGAGTTTAATTCGCGATCGGTTCGGCTTGGTTTGGCCGGCCAAAGAGGGTGCCAAACCCCTTGGGTTGGCCGGCCACAAGAAGGGGAAGAAACCAATTTAATTGGTTTAATTAATAAAATAAATCTAGTGCGATTTGTTTTATAAATTATGGATAAATAAATTTGTGTAAAGAAATTTATATAAATAAATTTATAGAAATTTATTCTTTTTATGGAAATTAAAATGATCCATGAAATGGTTTATTTTAATTTTATAAAATCAATTATGAATTGATTTTTCCATAATAAGAAAGTTTATAAATTTCTTATAAAATTTATTCCATAATAAAAGGGGAGATTAATTAGTTTTATTATAAAGTTAGTTATAATAAAACTTGGTAATTCATAAGAGAATTTATAGGATAAATTTCTTATGATAACTAATTAGTTTTATTATAAAATTAGTTATAATAAAACTTGGTTTAAACGGAATAATTCATAAGAGAATTTATAGGATAAATTTCTTATGATAACTAATTCATTAATTAGTTTTATTATAAAGTTAGTTATAATAAAACTTGGTTTAAACGGAATAATTCATAAGAGAATTTATAGGATAAATTTCTTATGATAACTAATTCCGTTAATTCCGTTAAGAGGGAGACTTGGCAAGGGAGATGCTACTATATAAAGGAACCAAAGGCAAGCCCTTAATTCTAATTGAGTTGTCAAGAGAAGTAACTTCCTCTCCCTCTCTCTCTCTTATTCTCTTCTCCCTCTCTTCCCCTTAGGGCCGGCGCCCTCCTTGAGGATTAGGGCCGGCTCCCCTTGTTCAAGTTAGGGCCGGCGCACCCTCATCCCTCCAAGTGGTTGGCGTGAGCAAGGATCACCAAGGAGAAGCCAAACAAGAAGAAGAAGAAGCGGATCACATCTCCCTCCTTCTCGGAATTTTGATTCCGTTAACTTGTTGGTTAGTTTCCTATCTTTTCTCTTGTTCTTCTAGTTGTGCCTTTAGAGAATCTAGTAGTTCTCGTCGGCACAAAACTCTTGACTTTGCGAAGTCATCCCGAAGAGAACTCGGCGTGGACGCGGCGAAGCTTCCAAGGGACGCTACGGTTGGATCTCGTCCCTTACTTCGAGTTACGCGAGGTACTTGGTAAATTAGTTTACTTTTCTGCAAAGTTTTATTTTATGATCATGTTCACACACTATAAGGTTGCATGCTAGATACGTGGTTAGAATAATTTGAGAAATTATTTTATGCTAATTCTTCCGCTGCACGTAAAAATTTAAAATTTTACGAACCCGTATCCTTGTCGACATGCACCCGGTCCCAACAGTTAGGTGTGGAAAATCCTAGCCTGGAGGGTTAGGTGTTGGAAAAGTCCTAATTCGGAAGGGTTAGGTGAAAAGTCCTAGCTTGGAGGGGTAGGTGAAAAGTCCTAACTTGGAGGGTTAGGTGCAAATTCCCATCCTGGAGAATTAGGTGAAAAAGTCCTGGCTTGGAGGGCTAGGTTGGATGATGTTCTAACTCGGAAGAGTTGGGTGAAAAGTCCTAGCTTGGAGGGCTAGGTGAAAAGTCCTAGCTTGGAGGGCTAGGTGAAAAGTCCTAACTTGGAGGGTTAGGTGCAAATTCCCAACTTGGAGAGTTAGATGGAAAAATCCTTAGCTTGGAGGGCTAAGGTGGATGAATTCCTAGCTTGGAGGGCTAGGGTTGAGTCACTGGATCGGTCTGGTGACCGATCAGGGACATTTGGCACGCTGCTCCTTAGTGGATCGGTCTGGTGACCGATCCAGCTATGTCTGATCGGACTGGTGACCGATCAGGGAGCGCACAGTGAGATTGGGAATCTACTGTGTGGCTCCTGATCGGACCGGTGACCGATCAGGGAGCAAGCTGCTTCCTTGCTGTCTTGCTCCTGATTGGTCTGGTGACCGATCAGGGAGCAAACGGTAAGTGAGTTCCCTTGCTAATCAAAGTCTTGGATCGGTCCGGTGACCGATCAGGGATCTTGGATTTGATTAAAAAATAACTGTTCATCTGCCCTGATCGATCTAGGTGACCGATCAGGATCCAATCTGATTGGTCTGGTGACCGATCAGGCTTCACCCTGATAGGTCTGGTGACCGATCAGGCGTGTATAGCTGCGAGAGCTGGGAATCCCAGCAAGGCAGTGGATCGATCTGGTGACCGATTCACACACCCTGGATCGGTCTGGTGACCGATCACTTTAATTCAAATTTCACTGTCAGACGCGGTCAGAGTGTCTGATCGTATCGGATTTGCTGATGTATGTTTCTGATATGTGATATGCTGCTTGATCTTCTGCTCTAATGCTCTGATTGAGTTTCCGGTGACAGGGGGGACTCAAACACTCAAAGAGAAGTCAAAGCGTGCTTTCCTTGGAGCAGGTTTGTCCCTTTTCCCATCTCAGGTTGCAACGGCGAGCTGCAGACTGGAGCTGAGACTGGAGCTTGACTGAGGAGCTCAGTGAGTCCAGAGATAGCTCAGTAGAGGCTGGCGTTGGCAGATGAGTAGCTGGGAGCTACAGAGATGTGGTCACTTGTCGCTTGGCGGAGAAACAAAAGGGAACGCAAGAAGGCGAGTCTGCAGTTAGTGATTCAGTTCTGAAGTTCTTCGTGCTCTTGAGTTCCTGCGTTACAAGCTTGCTGTTCTTGAGTTCTTCATCGATTCTAAGCAAGCTATTGAGGAGCAATCATCATACTCGAGCTCTTGAAGGAGAAAACAAGAAGCTTGGAGTCCGACAGTGGGAAGACACGGAGCAGAGGTCTGCGTGAGATCGCCACTGGGTGGAGCTCGGGGAAGCTTGCTGTGTTTTGTCCTTGCTAAGTGGTTGAGTAAGATCCTTCTTGTTGTTGTTTCATTGTGCTCATTCTATATCCTTGTTTGAAACACACTGTGGGGAGGTTTCTCCACCGAGAAGGAGGTTGCTTCATATCCGGTGTTAACCGGGGCTTGATCTGCCGACGATCAAGGGATCGCCCACCTCAAGGGCACGCCAAGGAGTAGGGGCAAGTTATCCCCGAACCTTGTAAACCCTCCTTGTTAGCGATCTTGCTAGTCGTGTTTGTTTTGTTCTCCTTTTGTTTTTCTGCACACTCTGTTTTCTACTCTTTCTGCTGTGCTACTGATATTTGAGTTGCAGAAATCGTGATAAGTTTCGAAGGTGGAAGTGGTTGTCTATATTCACACCCCCCCCTCTCTATAGCCATCTCGTTCCCAACATAAGCAACTTGTACTAACCCCCCATACACTTGTTTTCCATTATTTAGACCCAAGTCAGCTGCTGGATACCCACACCAGCCCTAACCAGTCGACTGCCACTATTGGCAGTCTACTGATACTCTGAAATTCAATCTTTCTGGCCAATTTCAGAATTGCGTCAGAAATTCCACAATTCTCCAAAAAATTTTAAATTTTGTGGAGAACTTTGTGGTACCTATACCTACTTGAAAAAAATATATTTCACCATGTATCTATCACCGTTCCCAAGTTAGACACAAAACCTAAAAATTTTCTTATGAAAATTAAGGCAAACAAAGAGGCAACCTCCCCCTTAACATATGTCTTCTCCCAATTTTCAATTTTCCTAGGTGAAGTTCTACCCAACTTAACACCCTAACACCAAGCTAGGTTCTACCCAACCTAACAACCATGTTCTTCTCCCTTGGACGCCATTAAGGATTGCCCCCAAGCAACCTTATCCCTAGTTCCAAAAAGAACTTAACAAAACCTTGAAGAATCTAAAAGGTTTGCAAGCACATTTGCTAGGGTATACCCTATCCTAGAAAAATAAGTTTTGACTAAGATTATCAAATGTGCTTGACTTTGGTTCAATTCTCTAATTTCCTTAAGGATGGACACTTTGTATCACTTTTGAACTCAATTCATGATTCCTTATGTTTGCCAATTCTAACCACTCTCAGTTTACACAAAGAATTGCCCTCAATTCTTTTCTTTTTATCTCCTAAATGTGAAGAAGGTCTCCCCTCTTTTTATCTTCTTAATTCTGGATAAATATCCACTTATTAATCTCCCTTGAATTTTCCATATGGCCTCACCATTAACCCATGAGTCTAACCTTTATTCAAAGAGTATAATCAAATATCTTGATTTAGACATCATATTCTATCATCCAATAGCCATTTTTCTCTAACCCTACTGAATCAGTCGACTATGAAAACTTACAGAGAGCTTCTGGGCTGAATTTCACTCGGATCAGTCAACTGCCCCCAGGGCAGTCGACTGATACATGATTTTCAGGTTTTCAGCCCAATTTCAGAAATGCCTAGTTAATTCCACAAATCTCCAAAAATTATGAAATTTCGTGGGGAGATTTGTGGGGCCAATGCCCACTTGGGAAAAATACTTTTCCAAATAAATGTACTCCGGATCCCAAGATTGGCACGAAACTCAACTTTCTCTAAAATGCATCATTGAAACTCATCCCAAAAGTCTCAATTGTGATTTCTCCTCACTGTTTCTTCTTATCCTTGATTATAGTTCATTTCTATCATCGAATTACATGGTATTCACACATTAAAACCTAATTTTACCCAATATAATTGTATTTTTATATTTTTCACCCCTAAATTCCCTTTTAATGTGCCAAAACTTAGGATTAAGACTTACCCAAGTCTTCCAACCCTTTTTGGCACATTTCACCTAATTTCCTAGGAGAGAGACTCTTGAGATCCATTTACCATGGACCCCAAAGGCTCCTAGAGCTCCCCCTTGAGCTCATATCCCTAGCCACCTCCCTAGGTGACTCAATCCACACTAGGTCACACCGGTGTGCCACCGGTGATTCTTGGCCTACAAAATAAACCCTCTTAACCTTGGACACCTTGTCCTTGGTTAAGTCATCCTTTTTTCCTTTGGATGACACCCCCTTTCTATCCTTGGACTTCTCCTTCTTGCCATGATCATATGCCTTCCCAGCATTTCTTTTTGTTGGCCTTGGAAGCCTTAGACCGGTATCCCAACCCAGATCTATCATAGTTGTGTTTTAAACTACCCAACACCATGTCTAAGCCCTTAGATCCAACTGTGAATCATTCTAGGGTCTTTTCTAATGTATCAAGCCTTGCCCTCAAGACTTGATTTTCCCTTTCTAGAGTTTTAACCTTAGAACCCATATGTCCACCTTGGACATTCCCAGGACTACCCATTTTCCTAGGTACATTCCTTCCCTTTTTGGGATTAGTGTCATGATCCTTAGGTCTAGAGGTCTTGAGTTGATCATGATGCATGCTTCTCCTAGGATTTTGATCTACCTTGTTACTCCTAGTCCTATCATTATATCTAAATCTAAAGTTATGCACCATTAAGCATTTTTCATGAAAACTAGCACGCATAGAGGGATGATTAACATTATTTTTACAATGCAATGAGGAACTTGAAATTGAGTTGCATTTTAATCTAGGGTTAGGAATTACCTCCCTTACCCTTGAAGTTCCCCCTTGTTGTGATCTTTGCTTCCTCCTTTCTTCTTTCTCCCATCTCCTCAAGTGTCTCATTTTCTTGAGCTCTTTCTTCCTTGGACACTTGGTGTGGTAGTGCCCTAGTTCACCACACGTGAAGCATCGAATCCTCCTCTTCTTCTCTTGGATTTCTCCAGTCCTACACTTTATGTAGGATTTGAAAGAACTTGAAATGAGTGTAGATTTTACCTCCTTTTTACCTTTTGGGCACTTGTCCTTGTAGTGCCCTTTTTCGTTGCAACCAAAGCATGTGATGTGCTCTTTCAGTTTAACTTTGGTGGAGGTAGAGGCTTCTTCTTGTTCTTGTATGATTGAGGGTCTCTCCTCCCCCTCAATACTTGACGTTGATACTACCTCTTCTTCTCTTAAGGTGGATGCCCTCTCACTCTCTTCTTCTCGTGAGGAGATAGATGATTCTTCTTCCTTTTTCTCCTCTTCGAATGTCGAGCTCCTCTCCTCATTTGATTGATCCTTCTCTTCTTCTTGGACCACTAAGCCCATTTCCTTGGGCTCTTTATCTTCTACTCGTGTAGGGTTTTCATGGAACCCCACTAGCTTGCTCCACAATTCCATAGCATCCCTATACTCACCAATCCTATCCAAAATATCATTAGGTATTAAATTGATAAACATTTTGATTACCTTGTTATTGATTTCGGATTAATGAATTTGCTCTTCGGTCCACTTCTTCTTCTTAAGAGTCCTTCCCTTTTTGTCCTTGGGAGAATTAAAGTCTATTTCTATACACATCCAATCTTCAATATTAGTCATTAGAAAATATGACATTTTACCTTTCCAATACGCGAAATCGTCGCAGTCGTACGAAGGTGGAATCCGGATATCCCATCCTAGCGGACTTTCCCCTTCCATTTTCCTCTTGGTCGTCCGATCAAGAGCGGTCCTCGCTCTGATACCAATTGATAGATCGAAAAGCATTGCTAGAGGGGGTGAATAGCGACTTTTGAACCCCTTTCTTCTTATACGGTTAGTTGCACAGCAAAATATACAATAAAAACAATCAAACAAATACTAACCAATGCTAACACGGAAGATTTACTTGGTATCCACCCCGGACGGGTGACTAATCCATGAATCCGTCGGTGGATCACGCCTCGGATAACTTCCGGCTAACTCTGTCGCTCCTTGTGGGTGGAGAATCCTCACCACAACACTTCGGACGCTATCTGAGCACAAAAGACTACTAACTCACTTTACCCAAGCGAGTTTCGTCAAGAAACTCAGCCACCACGAAGTCCTCTTTAAATAGGACTCGGGTTGAAATCCTGGCTACCAGTCGACTGCCCCCAGGGCAATCGACTGGTGTCACTGAAATTCGACCGTTGCACCCCAACGTTCGAATTCTCAGCCAACTCACCAGCCACCTACCAGTCGACTGCCCCCAGGGCAGTCGACTGGTCCCCGGCCAGAATCCTTCAGTAAGTTCCATCAGTCGACTGCCCCCAGGCCGGTCGATTGGTCTACTCACCCACCTATGGTTACCCTTTCTTGGTACATTTCACTTCGCACTCAAACCTTAGGATTTCCCGAGTACAATCACACAGCACTTGTATCCTCACGACTCGACCGACTCCTCATCCGTAGCCTCGACTATTGCCTTCGTGCCCTCTTCATCTTCGGCTCCCGTCCCTCGGATACACGCAAGCCTCCAGCTTGCCTCCATGTCATCCTTCACGCATGCCTCGAAGTCCGTGCCCATCAGCTCATCATCCCTACTCTCCAAGGTCCCTCGGGTGCACACAAGCCTCCAGCTTATCTCCATGCCACCCTTCACCATACCGAGGTCGTCCAATCAAGTCCATATGTGTAACCTGTACATCCTTCACACTCAACATACACATATGAGATAACAAGGATAAACCTAACTTAAACCCTTTGCCCAAACATCAAAACACCTGGTCACTCAGGACCACAGATTGCCTCAACAAAATGAAACTTTGCAACTTACATACCTTTCCAGCATGCTCTAAATCTACAAAACCCTCAGGTTGTGTCATGTATACATCCTCGAGTAGATTCCCATTTACGAATGCAATTTTGACATCCATCTGCCAGATCTCATAATTATGGTAAGCTGCAATAGCAAGCTTGATCCGAATAGACTTAAGCATTGCAACTGGTGAAAAGGTTTCATCATAGTCGATACCATGAATCTGCTTGAAACCTTTAGCTACCAACTACCCTTTATAGGTATGCATAAGATCATCCATGTCAGTCTTTCTTTTAAAGACCCACTTACACCCAATGGGTTTAATCCCCTCAGGTGGATCAACTAAAGTCCATACTTGGTTAGTGTACATGGATTCCATTTCGGACCTCATGGCCTCTAGCCATTTCTCAGAATCTAGGCTCATCACAGCTTCTTGATAGGATGTAGGCTCGTTCAACTCAACAAGCATAACGTCATCATGGTCAGATAAGAGAAATGAATATCTCTCAGGCTGACGACGTATCCTATCAGATCTGTGAAGAGGTTGGTCTACTTGAACAGGTTGTTACTCTATAACTTTTGTGCAACAATCTCATGATCTACAACATCTTGTGGTGCCTGTTCAATGTCCATCAAGACCTCCGTGCTATTTGCATCTTGAACTTCTTCAAGATGGATTTTACTCCCATTATTTCTTCTAGAAATAAACTCTCTTTCTAGAAAAACGTCATTTCTAGTGACAAACACTTTGCCTAGAGTTGGATTGTAGAAGTAATATCCCTTCGTTTCCTTGGGATATCCTACAAAATAGCACTTATCAGATTTGGGTCCTAGATTATCTGAGACTTGACGTCGAACGTAAGCCTCACAACCCCAAATCCTCATAAAAGACATCGTGCGACTCTTCCCAGTCCATATCGTATATGGTGTCTTTATGACGACCTTTGATGGAGCTTGGTTAAGTGTGAAAAGAGTCGTCTCTATAGCGAATCCCCAGAAGGAAGTAGGAAGATTTGTCTGACTCATCATCGATTGTATCACTCCCGTCATATAGGAGGGATAGATCCCATCTACATCACTCACATCCCTCTACATAATTTATTACATACCAGTGATCGCCTTTATAATCCACTCTGTTACGGGTGACGTTTGACGATACTAAAGTACATAACTCCTTATGTAGGGAACCGTAGTGACTTCAGGTCTAAGGACTATTCCTACTAATGGTCACATGAGAAAGTTTATAACACTTGTATGACAATTTATGAAACTTTCTCATGGCGGGTCAATTCAGTATATATTCTCTAATGTACTATCTTATGATACTCTCTTGCATGCGCTCAAGTTTATGAGGATATTTTTCTCTATGTCAATACCAAGAGTTTTATGAATATGAATACTTTATAGATTGTAGATTTATTATTATATATGGTTTTCATACTTATGCACTATGATTTTGTTTAGTGTCAAAATGAAAATAAATTAAGATGACTAATAATAAATTTTACAATTTTATTATATATATATATATATATATATATATATATATATATTATATATATATATATATATATATATATATATATATATATATATATATAGACACGGACTTGTTCAATAGATGATTTTTTTTGTTATTATTTTGGCTTGTAGTTATGTAATTTAGAATTTTATGTATAGGTTTTATAAGTTGAGTTATAGTATTAAATATGCAAAATATTCAAATAAAAAAACTTTTAGGTGTGTATGAGATATGCACCATAAAATCCATGACATATCAAATGTGTGTGTGTATATACACACACATGTTGCGGACGAGTTGCTGCTGACTCATCCGTGCCTCCGTATTTTAGATTTTTTTTTAATTAAGCTCTCGGTTATGTCAATCAAATTACTTTTAGGATTTAGAGGTTGAGTTATATTATTAAGTATAAAAAATTTAAATCAAAAAAAATTTGATAGTTATATAATGTGTGTGGCATAAGATCCTTTTATATATATATATATATATATATATATATATATATATATAAAAGACTATTTAACTATTTGAAACTAACAAGACTTAAGAACGTAACGCATTATTATAGAACCTCTTTAAGATTTTCCAAATGAACAAGAAAGCTTGAGAGGAAAAATATTAAATGCAAAGTATAAAATATAAGACAGGCTCAATTCTCTCTCTCTATATATATATATAATAAAGAACGTAAAATTATAACGTGAAATTCAACATGAATGATATGATATTTTTCGTGTACACGTCTGATTACCGCTTGAACACCGACGGCGGCCTCTGGCCATCGCTCCGAACAAAATTATAATATGGGGGGCACGATGAACCCCGTCGAGAATTACTGTAATTGTGATGTCATGTCATTCAAGTTGGATTTCACATTGAAAATTCACACGGTTATCATTTTTGATATATATATATTTCTGTAAAAGAAAACCATTAATAGTGGTATTTTAAATGGCTTCTCAACTAATGATCATCACAAAAAGCATCTACTATACATGTTAAATTAATGATAATAATGATTGTTAAAGTGGCAAGCCAGGAATAAAAGGACTTGCCATTTCCAAAAAAAAACAGTACCCAAAGCCATGATGCCAACCAATCATAGAAAAACACTATTAACTCATAATTTAGGTGGTGGGTAATATATATATAATTAATGATATGATCCTATTAGATATAATATTCCACCAGCAATTGTGCCTTTTTGTACTCAACCATCCAAATATACACACTCCGCTTTTTCCAAAATGCTTTGTGATGATGATAAGCTACTTGTTTGCCATACAAGGAACTATATTACCCTTTTTTCATACATGTAAATGAATCAGCATAGTAAGAATGAAGATTGCAGGTGTCAGATTACTTTAAAACGAAAGGAAGATCACTATATTCTCTGAGAGAAATGATGAGTAGAGCATGTATTAGAATGGCAAAGTAACCGAAGAAAAGTTGCTGCAGAATTGCACCACTGACTGACTCCTCCCCAGTTCCAAAAGTATACACGGAAGGGTCATGAGTAGGGAAGAAAATGGCATGGCAGTGCATGGTACAACTCACTCACTAGCTGCATGGTCACCGTAGCACACAGGCAGCTGCTTTAGATGCCATAAGAGGCAAAGTTTCCTCTAGCCTGTGATGCATTGAAGTTGATACGTGAAGTTGTACCATGAATTCCAGGGACACCCGTGGATAGCTGTGAGGAATAGGTCAGTCAAAATGACAACAGTGAACGCACCTCTTTCATTATTATTAATGTGTACCATTCGTATGTTGATCTTGTCCTGGATGTCTCGGTCTCTGCAGCGTCATTGTAGCTGTGCACATGTACTTATCGATTCATATAATTGAACGCCTTCCAAGTGCTTACTGATGGATGATATGATGCTAAACTGAAGAGAAGAGCACGTAGAGAAATCATAAGGAAGAGCCCTTTAGGTTGAAGGCCGGCCTTTAGTTTCATGCATGCTTATTGATCATGATGTGTTTAATGGATTATGAGATGAAGGAAGGAAGGAAGGAAAGAGGTAGCACATAAACTAATGATAATTAAGTGATTAAAGGTCACACACAAGCTACTTGAATATTAATTAATAGGATGAATTAAGGGGAGTCGTCTTAGCGTAGATTGACGATCGATCAGGCAGCTGCCGGCGCAGGGGGCGGCGGAGGAGGGTCTTGATGCTGCTGCTGCTGTTTCTTGCGTTTCTTCTTCTCGTAGCTGATTCCGCGGGCACGGGACTGGAGCTCGCGGACTTCGCGGAGGTAGAGGCGGACGGCGCGGGCGGCGAAGGGGTTGGTCTCCGGCTTGCCGCCGTTCTCCTCGTAGGCGGCGCGGAGGCGGCCGATGAGGGCGTCGAGGCTGCCCCAGGCTTGGCGGAGCGGGCAGGGGCAGGGGGCCGGAGGGTTGGGGTGGCCGAAGAAGGGGCACACGTGGGTGTGGATCTTCGTCTTCCCGAACTGGTCCAGGTACCGCAGGAACTCCAGTACGTGCGCGCTGCTGCAGTGCGAAAGCGACAGCGGCGGCCGGTGGTTCCGCAGGTACTGCCCGAACGTGTTCCAGTCCCGCCGCTTCTGCGACTCGTAGCGGCTCAGCGATGGAGGGGACGACGACGAAGACGACGCGCCGGCAGCTGCCACCGCGGCCAATGAGGCGGAAGAGGTGGCGGCTATTGTCACCAAGTTCACAGGGCCACCGCCACCGCCGCCTCCTCCTCCGCCGCCGCTGTTGTTAGAGCCAGCGGGGCTATCTGGGTTTGGTAGAAACTCCATATCAACGCAGATCTTGTACTTTCCTCTCAATATCTCTCCATGCTTCCCAATCGTCCAAGCTTAATCGATCAACCTGCAGATTAATATCGGAACGAACAGGACATAATTATATGATCATGATCTGATCAATGGATCTCAAAATTATATCCCTGCAACCTCATCAGCTATTGCCAAAGCTATAAAACTGAATGGAATGCGATAAGTAATTAAAAAGGGGAACTCACTGCAGTTTGCTTGGTCGCCGGAGGAAAACAAGTGAGAATTTGGGAAAGCGTACATAGATTAATCCGTAGGGAGCTGGGATGTTCAGGATTAGTGCGAGGAAAAGAGATTTTGCTTGGGGATGGTGAATTGGTGATGGTGTGCGAACTGCGAAGAGGGAATTCCTTCATATAATCATCATCTAGCTTCTGGTTCAGGGATCTGGCCTTTTTGTATTGTTCACCAATGACAGAGATGAATTGAAAGGGGAAAAAGAAGAGAAAGAGGGAGAGAGTGGACTGTGAGCACAGCTAGGGCTTTTGTGTCAATGGAGACAAGGTTGACAGAGAGGTGAAAGGAGATGTGACATGGAAAAAGTAACTATTTATTTCCAACAAATAGGTATGCAATCAAATAAAAGTTTTTGATTCCTCTTTTCTTCCTTGTTTTGTAGTTGTAAAAAACTAGAATAATTGATCCTTTGAATTAGTCCTTACATTTATATAATGGTATTTTATTAGCCTACCCAACTTTCTCTAATATTTAAATTATATATTCATTAAAATATATATTTATTTTCTATTATCTGTTGACCGAATGTCTAACGTGTTTGTACCAAATTATTTTAAAATTATAAAGATTTTAAAATTTTACAACTCTCAATGTAGACTTGAAATCTAAATATTCTGCCTTGCGGTTATGATATTACGGTAAAGTAATTAGTTGTTATTTCAGGAATTTATGGTTCAATACCTAATTATGATGTAATTTGTAAGAATTTTTACTCAGCTCCAAATTAGGCGCGAATTCTGGGACGCTGGACTTCTAGACAGCCCATCGCGAGCGGTTCATGATTTATCTTGGTGACCAATGAAAAACTTCCGTAGGACCGAGTTGGTCACCCCAGATTCATCTGCTACCTGGTCCAATATATTTTTTTGAAATCTAAGTATCCCATACTGGGGGCGAGCGAATACCTTTTACCATCTTGAAATATAAGTATCTCATGATTTATATCTATCTATATCTTGTTATATGATCGGGGATACTAGCTGCTTGAGAAGAGAAATATCACTTTTTTTCTCTAATAATTACACTCAAAAGATACAAAGAGTATAACAGATTTAATTTGAAGTGTTTATAAGGTATCTAAGATCATTAATGAGTTTTGATAAAAACTCATTGATATACCCATCATGTCAAGAATTTCAAAAACTTAATATAATCCGAACCAAAATTTTTTTTAAGAACTATTTGGTGGTGTTAGTGAGTGAGTATGACAAATCTATACATTCTAATGAAGTATATGCTAAATTATCTCAAAGTTATAAAGATTTTAAAAATTTATAATTTTCAATTTAAGTAGTGAAATCTATGTTACACTCCGGAGGATATAAGGAATACAATGAAGCTGATTTGACGTATTTTTAACATGTTTAAGATCATCAATAAATTTTGATAAAAATTCATAGATTCATAATATTTAGAATTTTAAAATCTTAATATAATCTGAATTAGGGGAGTCATATAAACTGAGAGGCTTATGCTTTTTAATAAATTTTTAGTAAATTTTCTTTAAGGTTGTGAATACTTTAAAAAATCTACAACGCTTAATGTAGACTATGAAATCTAGGTTTGAAGGTATAGTTACACTAGAAAGATTTTCAAAAATATAATGATCCTAATTTGAAATGATTATGATATTCATAAGACATAAAATTGAGATATTAAAATTAGGGTATAAAGTTTAAGGCACCTCAAAAACACTTCAAATTCAAATTAAGCTTATTACACATTTTACAATTTTAAATTTTTGATAGGGGACCGAGTTTACAGGGAGAGGATAGAAAATTAGGCAAGAAAATCATACATTAGCGACGGTTTAAGTGATAGATTATTTACTCTATTGGTATTAGCGATGATTAATATTTACTCCATCTCTAATAGCGACAATGAATATGTTATCCATCATTATTAGAGACGATATTAATTAATTTGTCGCTATTTAGTCGGGGTTTTCAATTTATTAGGGATATATAGTGACGGATAATTTTATTTTCATCGCTATTAGCGATGGAGTAATAATCCATGACTAATTATATAATATAATTTAAAAATCAACTAACTATTGGCAACGGAACATTTAATATTCGTCGTTAATAGCAATGAAGTATGTAATGTTCGTCACTAAATTTTGGAAGAAATTAGGTTCACATCCTGATCTTCCCCTTGTGCACTCAATTCCCTGGCGACTGGCGATCTCCCCTCCGACATACTCTCCTCCTCTGGTGTACTCTTCTTCTTCAGCGTGTAGGTATTTCCCTCTCCCCTCTCTTCTTTTCTCAATTCACAATGGTTGCAAGCACAAAGCACTGCTATGCCAGGTAGTGTTTGGTCAGAGCCAAGAATTGTCATACTCGATAGTGCTCTACAGTGTGGGATTGTTGTAATCGATAGAGGGCGGGGGTGAATAGCGATTATGTAAAATTTTCAGAATAATCAGAATACAGCGGAAGAATTAAAAGTGCAATGCTAACACATTTCTTTTTACTTGGTTCGGAGTCTTTGACGGCTCCTACTCCAAGGCCCACGGTCCTTGACCATTTTCGTTGGGCAATTCTATAAGTTGAGAAAAATATTACAAAAGTGTAAGTCGAGTACAGAATTTAAACAATGAATAAAATATAACGATGACACCGGAAGGATCGCATAATGTCTTGGGCGGCGTGTCGTCGATCTTAATCGTTTGCGGCACGGAGGAACTCAAGAACAGAAGGAGTTTGAAGATCTTTGGAGTGCTTGAGTTGCTAGAAGGCTTTTCTCGTTGAATGTGAAAACTTATGCTGGAAAGCAAGGGGTGAAGCCCCTTATCTATGGAGTTCTCTGGTGCCTGAGGCTTGTTGGACGCCTGACATGTGTCGCGAATCGGGCGCGTCCTTATCCGCAGACTCGGCCAAACTCCTATCCTCTGGTCTTGGGCGCCTGAGTTGCTGATGTGGCATCCTGCCAGCTCAGCCGAACTCTCCCGCTTGAACAAGCCATCTGGGGCGCCTGATAACTATCAGGCACTTGGCTTCTCGGGCGCCTGACTCCTCTCAGATGCCTGGGATGCAGCAGTAAACACTTTTCACTCCTGCAACCAGGGTTAGTCCAAGAACAATATCATATAAATGTTAAGTGAATAAATCACAGCCGAAGCTATCTTGGTTCTAACTTTGGATTTCAAAATGAAACTCTAGGTCGAACCGACGCCTACTGTTCCCTCTTCCGGGGAACGCGTCCTCACCTACTCCTCTCAGGAGAAGTTACCTTTTGTCTCAATCGGCTCCTCCGGTTGGACTTTTACTCAGCCTCCGAGACTGTCGGATCTCGAGACGTTCGTTGCTCGCCCTGCCTCTAATTCTATCCGCAATTCTCGCTCGGCTAAGACTCTTGCCCAATCTTCCAGATCAGGACTTCGTTGCCCAGTCCATGACCAGGACTTCTTACTTAACCCTGCAGGTCAAGACTTCGTGCCTAAGTGAACTAGGACTTTCCTGCACACTTGGTAAATCCATTAGATAATAATACACACTTAACTTTGAACCCTTTACCATTATCAAAATCAAGTTCGATCTGGTACTTTCGGCACCAACAATCTCCTCCTTTTTGATTTATGGCAATACTGTTCAAAAGTTAAGTTAAAAACAAAAACATATTCATCATAATTATGTACTAGAAAGAAAGAACAAGTAGATTTTCTACTCTCTCCCTTAATCAGTCCTTTCACCCTTAACCAGTTCTCTCACCCTTTTTTTCGAAATAATTTTTGAAAAGCTTAGCAAAAATTCGGAACATTGCATAAGGCTTCTTTTAATTTGAAAAACTCCCTCTGAAGCCTTTGAAAATATGTAATTTTTCTATTTGAAAGTTTTTCCAAAAAAAATTTTGAAAACTTCTGAGTAAAGAAAATTTTAGAAAAAAATAAATTTTGAAAAATTTCTAACTTAAAGATTTTCTCTAACAGAATTTTCTGAATCGAGTAGGATTTGCTAAAAAAACTTTTCAGGAAATAAATTTTTCTTTTCCGAAGAAAAATTTGAGTAACATACTGAAAAGCTTATTTTAACTTAATTTTTTGAAACTTGATTTTTTCGAACAAAAATTTGAGAATAAAAATAATTTTGAAACTTGACTTTTTCGAAAACAATAATTTTGACTTCATTCAAAAAACAAGGAAAATAACTTGACTTGGGAAAAAGTTATTTTAACTTGACTTTTTCTTCTCTCCCCCTTTGCCATATATGAAAAAAATAAAAATAAAAACATAATTGGCAAAAAAAAAATTGTTATGTATTAGGGCTTACTTACTTTGTAACAATAATGAAGGAAACTGACTGACCCAAGTAATAAATTTTGAACCTAGTTAACATATTAGTGAGTCCAAGCATGAAAAAAACTTTTAAAAAATTAATCAAATTAACTTCTTTCGATCCCTGTCTAACCCAGTTAGTTACTTACTAATTGTTATATAATAGCAGCTTTCACTAGGATTAGTTAAGTTAAGTTGCCTGATCAAGTTAGACTTTCTAAGCTTGAATACTTAACTTGATTGTTGTTCAAATGTATTTATCGCCCCAACTGCTCTTGATGTACTGACTTAAAGGATCTTGAGTCAAGGCATAGATCTAAGCTTCTCAACCCAATCTAGGTTATCAATCAAAGTACCCTAATGTGCTTGTGAGATGCTGGCTTCTAGATCTATTGGAGCATGCAATTCTAGGGTTAAGTCCTAAGCTAAGTCCATTGCATAGTAAAACCTTAGATTTGTTTATTTAAAAAAAAACTAAGTTAGAAAAACATTTTAAAGTTCAAAACTTAGTTGAAAAAATATAGAAAAAATGTGATTTTTCTTAACACAATATGATAAATATTTTTTTTTAAAAAAAATAAAGAATAAAAAAATAGTCCTATTCTACTAAGCACATTTAATGATAATCAACTCAGAATGCATAAATCTAAAGTAGATGATCAAGTCAATTCTTACAAACACGGAGAGTTAGAAAACAAATCCCTAGTACAATAGTAAGCTAAGAAGATGAGCCCGGATGCCACGAAGGTGTTGGTGACGAGATGGCTAGAGAGGGGGGGAGTGAATATAGCCAATCACTTTTTCTTTGAAGAGTTAGCAAATTTCTGCACTTGAAGTTGTTAGTAGCACAGCGGAAGTTTGGAAGACAGAAAATGCAGAAACAAAAACAGGGAACTAACTAGCAAGATTAGCAAGATCGCTAACAAGGAGATTTTACAAGGTTCGGGGATAACTTGCCCCTACTCCTTGGCGTGCCCTTAAGGTGGGCGATCCCTTGATCGTCGGCAGATCAAGCCTCGGATAACACCGGATAATTCAGCAACCTCCTTCTCGGTGGAGAAACCTCTCCACAGTGTGTTTCAAACAAGGATATAGTTTAAGCACAAAGAAACAACAAGAAGGATCTTACTCAAACACTTAGCAAGGACAAAAACACAGCAAGCTTCCCTGAGCTCCACCCAGTGGCGATCTCATGCAAGAGCCCTTCTTCGTGTCTTCCCACTGTCGGACTCCAAGCTTCTTGTTCTCTCCTTCAAGCGCTCAAGTAATGGATGATTGCTTCTCAATAGCTTGCTCAAAAGTGAAGAAGACTTCAAGAACACAGCAAGCTTCGTTGTGGAGAACTCAAGGCACGACCAGAACAAGTTTTTCTCTGTATGTGTATGTTATCTCTCTCGCAGCCAACTTACGCCCTTTTCATTCTCCACACAGCTCCAGGTGACAACATCCCTGCTGTTCCCAGCTACCCATCTGCCAACGCCAGCTTCCACTGAGCTATCTCTGGACTCACTGAACTCCCTTCAGCTAAGCTCCAGTCTCAGCTCCAGTCTGCAGCTCGCCGTTGCAACCTGGGAAGGGAAAACGGACAAACCTGCTCCAAGGAAAGCCTCCATTGACTTCTCCTTGAGTGTTTGAATCCTCCCCTGTCACCTACAACTTAATCAGACTGTTAGAGCAGCAAATCACGCAGTAAATCAAATATCAGAGACAAACAGCAGCGAATCGAATATGGTCAGACGCGATCAGAGCATCTGACAGTGCATTTTGAATTAAAGTGATCGGTCACCTGACCGATCAGAGAGCCTCCTGATCGGTCACCAGACCGATCAGGCTGGTTACAGACCGATCAGGCTTCGTCCTGATTGATCCCCAACGCTCAATCAGAAATCGCGATTTCTTTGAGATTCTCCCGGACCGATCACCAGACCGATCCCAGGTCGTGGATCGTTCACCGAACCGATCCACCCTTATATTGGGCGATTTCTGAGTTTCGCAGGCTAATCCTTCTGATCGGTCAACTGACCGATTAGGGTGTCACCTGATCGGTCAGCAGTCCGATCAGATCATCACCAGACCGATCAGGAACCGTCCTGATCGATCTTAGTGAGAAGCCCGCGAAGTTGGATCGTTCACCAGAACGATCTGCACAGTGATCCTGATCGGTCATCAGACCGATCAGGAGCAGTTCAGCAAGGGAACTCAACCTCACTGCTCGCTCCCTGATCGGTCACCAGACCGATCAGGAGCCAGTCAATGGGTGAAACGCATACTCCTTGATCGGTCACCAGATCGATCAGGAGCAGCACAGCAGGTTCCCAACCTCACTGTGTGCTCCCTGATCGGTCACCCGACCGATCAGTCATCGCTGGATCGGTCACCAGACCGATTCACGAAGGAGCAGCGTGCCAGAATCCCTGATCGATCACCAGACCGATCCAGGGACTCAAACTCAGCCCTCCAAGCTAAGTTTCCATCCACCTTAGCCCTCCAAGCTAAGGATTTTCCATCTAACTCTCCAAGTTGGGAATTTGCACCTAACCCTCCAAGTTAGGACTTTTCACCTAGCCCTCCAAGCTAGGACTTTTCACCTAGCCCTCTAAGCTAGGACTTTTCACCCAACCCTTCCGAGTTAGAACTTCATCCAACCTAGCCCTCCAAGCGAGGCACCTGACCCTCCAAGCCAGGACTTTTTCACCTAATTCTCCAGGATGGGAATTTGCACCTAACCCTCCAAGTTAGGACTTTTCACCTAGCCCTCCAAGCTAGGACTTTTCACCTAACCCTTCCGAATCAGGACTTTTCCAACACCTAGCCCTCCAAGCTAGGATTTTTTTCACACCTAACTCTCCAGGTTAGGATTTTTCCAACACCTAGCCCTCCAGGCTAGAATCTTCCATATCATGCCTAATCCTCGATCAGGACTTAATCACAATCATCATAATCATGAACCTAAACTAAAATCGTTGTCAACACCAAAACACCAATCAGGGCCAGACTGCATCAACAGAAGGGACAGGATACTACGACCGAAACATCGATATCATCCCCTCATGTCGAGTCTGGTCTGCTACGAGCCTCTCATCATGTCGGGCCTGAAGGGCATCCATTTGCTCGACATGATGAGCCTCCATCTCCTCTCGAAGACATTGAACATCCATCTCTATCCGTGTGAGGCGCTGGTCCGTAGTCATCGGAGGGGGTGGTGGTGGAGACTCTCTCAGCTGCTCCTCAATCTCGGCGGCGAGATCTGTTACATCAACGTCCACCTCGTCGTCCAAGTCGATCTGTGGTGGAGCACCTCGTCATCTCCATGATATGACCTCGGTGACCGAGATATCTACAGCGGCTAGGGAAAAGTTCCTAATTCCTTTAAAAATTGACATAATTTAAAGTATACCTGAATTCACCCTTGCTCCCTCTCAATTACTAGCTTCGTTGCTCCTTCGGCTATTAGTCTGGTGAAGAGCTTCCAGGATTTGATACCACTTGTAGGATCAGTGTCGGTCGATAGAGGAGGGGGGTGAATATCGACTCGAATGATTTGCTAGATTTTCATCGAAAAACGTCTTTCTATCAGGGCTAGTATGCAGCGTAAAATAGAATAAAAGAAAGACAAAACACTCATACACGCAGGATTTATTTACTTGGTTCCCGACCCCCCTGGGTCAGTACGTCCAAGGCCTATGTACTTGGCGTGAGTCCACTAATGGTCTCATTTTCAAAATTTTCGGAGGCGGAGAATACCCGTCTTACAGTTCGAATTACAATCAAAGAATAAGTAAATTGAAACACAATTTGTAAAGAAAAAGCAAACCAAGAAACTCAGCCAACTCTGGAAGTCCGAAGCACCACACGCTTCTTCCTAGAGCCTCCTTGGTCGCAGAGCTTCGACTTGAGCGATTTTCTTTGCAGCGAATGCTTAGATTGATGTGGAAGTTGACATCCTAGAATGAGAGGTCGAGCCCCTTTATATACAGCCTTCTCGGGTGTCTCTGAGACCTTGGGTGCCTGTCACGTCGCGGTCAAACTTCTGTTGGTGCAGGAAGCACCATATCGAACCTTGTTTTGATATTGACAAAGGATTCAAAGTTAAGTATTGTGTGTGATCTAATGTTATTACTCAAGTGTGCAGAGATAAAGCCCTAGCGAAGGACTGCTAGGCACTGGTGAAGGAATGCCAGGGTAAAAAGCCCTAACGAAGGACTGCTAGGCACCTGGCGAAGGACTGCCAGGATACAAAGCCCTAGCGAAGGACTGCTAGGCAACTGGCGAAGGACTGCCAGTATCCAAGACCTAGCGAAGGACTGCTAGGCACCTGGCGAAGGACTGCCAGTATCCAAGCCCTAGCGAAGGACTGCTAGGCAACTGACGAAGGACTGCCAGTATCCAAGACCTAGCGAAGGACTGCTAGGCACCGGGCGAAGGACAGCTCGGCATCCAAGACCTGGCGAAGGACACGTTCCAAGACCTGGCAAAAGTCCAACCAAAGGAACGGTTGGCATCAGGTAAACTCTCCCGAGAGGAGTAGGTGAGGACACGTTCCCCGTAGAGGGAACAGTAGGCGTCGGTTCGACCTAGGGTTCCATTTTGGAAGCCCAAAGTCAGAACCAAGACAGCTAAAGTTGTATAAACTAATATTTTATTGTTTTATTGTGTTTTGGACTAACTCTGGATGCAGGACCGAAGGACCGTGTGTCTGCAGCTCAGAGAGCCCAAAGGAATGAGGCAACAGCTGACCAGGGCGCCCGGAGTGTCCAGGGCGCCCCCAAGGTGAACACAAAACACAAGAAAGCAAGATGGGCTTCGACAGTTCAACTCCCGGGCGCCCTGGTGCTACCGGGCGCCCCCAGCGTCCCAGGTGCCCCCAGCGTCCCGGGCGCCCCCAACACCAACTGCCGAAGCAGCTCCCTTCGAAGCCAGCAGATGAAACTTTGACCCGGTCAATCCGGGCGCCCCGAGCGCTCCGGGCGCCCAGGTCAAAACTGATCCCGAAGGTAAAGGGATCAGAAGCTGACCGAGGAATTGCCGGATCAACCGACACGTGGGGGGGCGCCCCCAACGTCCCGGGCGCCCCCAGGCCCTATATAAAGGGCCCTTGACCCCAAGCTTCAAGCAATACTTGAATCAACGCTTCTACGCTCTTTTGCTCTCGCGCCTCGCTCCAGAAACCTCCCAACTCGAGCCGACGACGTCCCGCTGCCCCGAAAAAGACAACCTACATCGGACGTCGGTAAAAGAAGAGTCTCTTTTTAATTATTTAGTTTATTGTGCTGAATTTGTAAATCAATCCTTGTAAACTTTTATTGCGCCTCATATAGAATTGCCCAAAGTAAACGGTCAACGACTGTGGGCCTTGGAGTAGGAGTCGACACAGGCTCCGAACCATGTAAAATCGATCGTGTCTCTGTGTGATTTTGTTTTCTTAATTTCCGCTGCGTACTTGCTCTAAGTTTTTCCGAAGAACAATTTCCGATATTCACCCCCCTCTATCGGTTCTCTCAATCCAACAAGTGGTATCAGAGCGGGGTAGTTCAAATTTGGTGCAACCACCAGTTTGAAAGTTTTTTCGGATTTACGAATTTTTTTTCTTTAATCGAGGTGGTGCAACACCACTCGATCTTTTTCGCCTTTTTACGCCTTTTTCAATTTTGAATTCTCATTTTTTCACCATAATTTAGAATTGTTAAAATAATCAATTTTTGAAAATTTATCATAAATTTTTTATTATTATTTTAATATTATTTTTTTTCTCGAAAATCGTGCTACCTTAATCTGAGCAAATTTTCTCCCAAACATTAAAGTCTTACTTTTTATCATTGATCAAAATTAATAAAGTATCATTTTCAAAAATTTGTCATAAATTATTATTTTAGTATTATTCCTCCTCGAAATTCGTGCAATATTTATTTTGAGCTATTTTTTCCCTTCTCCTGCACTACTAATCCAAGACCAAGTCTTGGTATATTTCTGTTATTTCTTTTGTGTGCAAGGATCATTTTTGATGGCCAATCAAGAATGGAATAGCATTCGTCCCCCGTTCTTCTCTGGCGAAAATTTCAACTCCTGGAAAAGTCAAATGGAATCCCACCTAAAGGCTAATCTAGATTTATGGTCGATAATCCAAACGGGGTTCAGATTCCCCACGGAAGATGGAACATCGATCGCTTGGGACAAATTGGACGAACCAACTCTAAGGAAGATCGAGACTGATGCTAAAGCAACAACAATCCTACAATGTGGCCTAACCAATGAAGAATTGAAGCGGGTCGGATCCTTCAGATGTGCTAGAGAAATCTGGGAAAAACTGATTGACCTTCATCAAGAGATCCCAGATGAAGAAGAAGATCAGGTAAGTTATCTTGCCCTTTCGGTCCAAGCACAAACAGCCGAGTCAGAGCTTGAACCTAAATCCAAAGTCGAACCAGAATCAGATGATGAATTGACTGAGATGGTAACCAATTTTGAATTCTTTTCAAAATTAGAATTAAATAATCAAACAGATACTGTAATGGTCGAGGAAGGTGTAAATTCTATTGCAGGGAAAAATCCTAAAGAACCACCAAAGAAGGAGCTTCAATTAGCACCCGAGTCCGACTCAAACACAGAATCAGAAGATGAGCCTAGATCCGAGGCGGCAAGAATCAAGGGGGAGATTCCCAATAAAGAACCAAAAGGTAAAAGCGTAAATTCAGATTTTAATCATGTAATTTGTTACACATGCAGGGAGAGAGGGCACTACCTAAGTGTGTGTCCTACTCGTAAGATTCGAACGACACCACCGACGGCGACAAAGGAATCAGTTCCAAAAGCACGAAAGGACAAAAGTCGCATTCAATGCTTCAAGTGCCAGGAGGTCGGGCATTACAAAAGTGAATGCACAGATAAAAGAGCTACCAAGAATGCCGGACAAACAATCAACAAAGGTAAATTTACAGTATTTGAAAATCCGTTATTTACCTTGAATAATGTGATTGATTCATGTAACTTAATTAAATCAAATTTTAGAAAATTTAAACAAGAAAATGAAACCATAAAACATAAGGTCAATAAGTTAGAAAATTTAATTCATAATCTTGCTAATTTCGAAAATCCGGAGTATTACTCCAATTGTGACCTTACTTAGACAATTGTTTATTTTAGTTATGTGTTTCTTTTTATTTTTGTTTTTTTGCTTAGAATTAGGACTGGTTAGATAAGGACTAAAACGGTTTAACTGAAATTTGAACAACATAGTATTGGGTGGAGGTGAGATGATAGTACGTTAGGGAAGCCATTTTGGCGGAACTAGCCGAAGCTACCGATCCAAGACCCAAACTAGTTAGACCAGAATTTATTAAAAAGTAATTTTGAAGATGAAATTTCACTAAAAGGCTTTGTTTAGGAAAGGGTTGATGATCCAATAAGGCTACGGCCAAAGAAGGCCTTGTGCATCGCCAAGACCTGGAAGCCAATTTTTGAAATTCAAATTCAATTTACTCTTTGTCAAATTCGAATCTAACACAAATTTTCGGTTAATCTTAGATTCAAATATTCTTTTTCAAAATAAATTCAAAACTAATTATTTTCAAATTTAAGTTAACTAATTAAAATATTTGTCTCACAAAACTCATAAGGTTAACATACTTGATCACGTAGAACTGGGTGAGACATCTAGGACCTAAAAGCATAATTCACCATCCTTTTAAATAAAATTTCATGTTAAATATCTCAATAGACTCGGTTTAAATATAATCTAGGGCCTGTTTGATTTAGTCAAACATTGTCAACATAGTCAAACCTGCTCAACACTGAAACCCTTCAGGAACTTAGATAAAAGTCAGATTGTGTCGGATACAGGGGGAGTTTCTTTTAATACTTTTCATAAAATTTATATTTTTCAAAAACCTTATGCACTAAATCTTACTATCATCTCGATAATGTTTTCAAAAATTGATTCAAAAATCTTCGTATACTACTATGTGTTTGAAAAATTATCATCATTTCAAAATATTTTTTCGAAAACTGTGTTATCATTTCAAGTTATGTTTTCAAAAATGTATCTCTTTGAAAGTTATCATACTCAGAAGGTTGGTCAAAATTATTCTTTTGATTTTAATAAACTCTAAAGACACAGAGGAAGGTCCACATGATGATCTATAAGGACTCCTAGGATGTGTCAAATTTAGGAGGAGTTTGAGTCAAAATAAATTATTTCTGACAATCATTTTTCAAAATTATTAGATAATTCTTATAGTTTGAATCAAACCTTAAGACTCAGAGGAAGATCGCTTGTAGTCAACAAGCTTCCTAGGACTGGGTCAAGCTCAGGGGGAGATTAAATTAAAAGAATTATTAAATATTTTGTTAAAAATTATATGTTTTCATGCACTGCAATTTTAAAATCCTATTGAAAACATTGTCTTTCAAAATACTATTCTTTTAAATCATTTTGCTTATATATACTATCACTTTCAAAATTTTGCTTGACTTTAGAATACTTTTGAAAATAATATTAAAACTTTTCAAAAGTACTTTTCAAAAATGCATAATATGTTTCAAAAGTACTTATATTTTTCAAAAAAGCATAATATGTTTCAAAAGTACTTATATTTTTCAAAAATGCATAATTTTCAAAATATACATAATATCTTTCAAAAGTACTACTATTTCTCAAAAGTACTAATACTTTCCAAGGCACTAATGGTTACAAAGTACGAATTTTTTTCGGTTTCAAAAGTGCAATTTAAGCTTCTTTCAAGGAGTATAACAAGTATTTTTTTGTTTTCAAAACCCATAGGCTCTGATACACAAACTTTCTCTTATATATTTCTTTATTGATATATGGCCAAGGGGGAGAGAAAGAAAGAGAAAAAGGATGTTTTTTTGTAAAACAAAAATCTCTAAGTATCTAAGTGTTTCAAATTTTTTAAGTAAAATTTTCCTTAGTAAACAAGATTTGTCTGAGCAAAACTTTTTGAAAATTTTGGCAAATATTTCTAAGTAAAGTCTTCTTTGGGGAAAAACTTGCCTAGAAATTTCTTAAGAATTATGTTTTTCAAAATGCACAAAGTGTTTCCATGTAAATTCGTCTAAATGTGCAAAATTTTCTTTAGTAAATAAATTTTTTCCAAACTCTAAAAGTTGAACTTTTTTTTTGGAAATTTGGCTTCAAGAATGGAAAATTTGCCTAAGTAAAATTTTTTTTGTAAAGTCTTGTAAGTAAAAGTTTTTTTAACAAAATTTAGGTTTACAAAACCCTTCAAAATTTTACGTTGTCCACCCATGTTTGTTTTTGATATATGTCAAAGGGGGAGGAAAGGTCAAAGTTAAGTTAAGTGGTCAAAGTTAAGTTAAGTGTTTTATAACACAATTATTCAGGGGGACTATGAGAAATTTTTTTTGGTTTTAGACTGTTCAGAATTGCTATATTTCATTGCTCCTAACTGTCTTTTCCGAACTGCTATAAGTTTTCACTTAACTTTGAATTGTGTTGCCATAAATCAAAAAGGGAGAGATTGTTGGTGCAGGAAGCACCATATCGAACCTTATTTTGATATTGGCAAAGGATTCAAAGTTAAGTATTGTATGTGATCTAATGTTGTTACTCAAGTGTGCAGAGACAAAACCCTAGCGAAGGACTGCTAGGCATTGGTGAAGGAATGCCAGGGTAAAAAGCCCTAGCGAAGGACTGCTAGGAACCTGGCGAAGGACTGCCAGGATACAAAGCCCTAGCGAAGGACTGCTAGGCAACTGGCGAAGGACTGCCAATATCCAAGACCTAGCGAAGGACTGCTAGGCACCTGGCGAAGGACTGCCAGTATCCAAGCCCTAGCGAAGGACTGCTAGGCAACTGGCGAAGGACTGCCAGTATCCAAGACCTAGCGAAGGACTGCTAGGCACTGGGCAAAGGACAGCTCGGCATCCAAGACCTGGCGAAGGACCGTGAGGCAAAAGTCTAACCAAAAGAACGGTTGGCATCAGGTAAACTCTCCCGAGAGGAGTAGGTGAGGACGCATTCCCCGTAGAGGGAACAGTAGGCGTCGGTTCGACCTAGGGTTCCATTTTGGAAGCCCAAAGTCAGAACCAAGACAGCTAAGGCTGTATAAACTAATATTTTATTGATTTATTGTGTTTTGGACTAACCCTGGATGCAGGATCGAAGGACTGTGTGTCTGCAGCTCAGAGAGCCTCAAAGGAATGAGCAAACAGTTGACCAGGGCGCCCGGAGTGTCCCGGGCACCCCCAAGGTAAACACAAAACACAAGAAAGCAAGATGGGCTTCGACAGTTCAACTCCCAGGCGCCCCTGTGCTCCCGGGCGCCCTGGTGCTACCGGGCGTCCCTAGCGTCCCGGGCACCCCCAGCACCAACTGCTGAAGCAGCTCCCTTCGAAGTCAGCAGATGAAACTTTGACCCGGTCAATCCGGGCGCCCCGAGCGCTCCGGGCGCCCCGGTCAAAACTGATCCCGAAGGTAAAGGGATCAGAAGTTGACCGAGGAATTGCCGGATCAACCGACACGTGGGGGGGGGGGCACCCCCGACGTCCCGGGCACCCCCAGGCCCTATATAAAGGGCCCTCGACCCCAAGTTCAAGCAATACTTGAATCAACGCTTCTACGCTCTTCTGCTCTCGCGCCTCGCTCCAGAAACCTCCCAACTCGAGCCGACGACGTCCCGCTGCCCCGAAAAAGACAACCTACATTGGACGTCGGTAAAAGAAGAGTCTCTTTTTAATTATTTAGTTTACTGTGCTGAATTTGTAAATCAATCCTTGTAAACTATTATTGCGCCTCATATAGAATTGCCCAAAGTAAACGGTCAACGACCGTGGGCCTTGGAGTAGGAGTCGACACAGGCTCCGAACCAAGTAAAATCGATCGTGTCTCTGTGTGATTTTGTTTTCTTAATTTCCGCTGCGTACTTGCTCTAATTTTTTCTGAAGAACGATTTCCGATATCCACCCCCCCTCTATCGGTTCTCTCGATCCAACAACTTCTTCCGTTACACCGAAATCCCAGGGATAAGGCTGCTCTTCCCGACGCTTGGTGTTGATGCAGTCTGACCTGATTGTTGTTTTGGTGTTGACACTGATTTAAGTTTAGGTGAGTAAGATAAGTTCAGCTTAAGTCCTGGTCGGGGACTGGGCACGAATCCTGGTAAGTGAAGCCGGGTCCCGGTGAGTGAAGCCGGGTGACTGAAATCCCGGTGAGTGAAGCCGGGTGACTGAAATCCCGATGAGTGAAGTCGGGTCTCGGTGAGTGAAGCTGGGTGACTGAAATCCCTAAGAGTGAAGACGGGTGATGGAAATCCCGGTGAGTGAAGTCGGGTGATGGAAATCCCGGTGAGTGAAGCCAGGTTCCGATGAGTGAAGCCGGGTGACGGAAACCCCGGTGAGTGAAGCTGGGTCCCGGTGAGTGAAGCTGGGTAATGGAAACCCCGGTGAGTGAAGCCGGGTCCTAGCGAGTGAAGCTAGGTGAAGGAAATCCCGGTGAGTGAAGCCGGGTCCTAGCGAGTGAAGCTAGGTGACGGAAACCTCGGTGAAGCCGGGTCCTAGTGAGTGAAGCTAGGTTGAACAAAGTCCTGGTGAGTAAAGCCGGGCATGAAGTCTTGGTCCAGGGGACTGAGCATGAGTTAGCCAAGTGGTTGGATCGGTTTGGAGTCCGATCAGAAGTTGGCACTAGCTCCCTTGGTAATAGATCGGTCTGATGACCGATCCATGGAGTCTGATCATTCTGGTGAACGATCAGGGAGAGAACAGAAACATTCTGTGTTGTTTCTGTTTGGCTTCTGATCGTTCTGGTGAACGATCAGAGAGAGATCAGTAGAGTTTGGAGAATACCTTGATCGGCCAAGGTGACCGATCAAGGCCTCCTGGACCGATTAGGATGGGTCTTGATCGATCCAGAGGTGACCTGATCGGTCACTGTGACTGATCAGGGCACAACCTGATCGGTCAGGTGACCGATCAGGTCAAGGAACCTGCAGGTTGTGGCCTTGAAGTCCCAGTGAACTGTGGATCGGTCTGGTAACCAATCCCAGTTCTCTGATCGGTCAAGGTGATTGATCAGAGCTTCCCTGGATCGATCAGGCAGGAGCCTGATTGATCAGGATCTTCACTGATCGGTCCGAGTGACCAATCAGTGTCTGAACTTTAATTTGAAAACGTTGTCAAACTCTCTGAATCACTTCTGATTTCTCTGTTACACTGCTGATTTCCTTTTGATATGTTGTGCTAAACCTCTAATGAGTATGCAGGTGATACAGGGATGACACAAACCAAGAAGGAGGGTCAATGGGCGACTTTCACTTCAGCAGGTTTGTTTGTTTTCCATTCACAGGTTTCAACGGCTTCTGGCGCGGCTGGCGACTGACCGAGGCTCAACTGAAGAGGTCTTCAGTGGACTGAGCGCTCTGTGAAGGTCATTGGGTCACGCTGTCGTTCAGTGGGTGCTGACGAAGCTGGGCGATGAGCAGGAGGAAGTTTAAGAGGGAGAGGCTGGTGATGCAGACAGGAGAACAAGAACGAGAAATAGAAAACGAGCAAGGGTTGTTGCGGGGTTTGGCTGTGTGATTGTTGTGTGCATTGTTTCTTCCTCCTTGTAGCTTCCTATTGCATATCTTGTCTGTAAGTCTTCTCTTTGTCTCTGTGCTTTATTTGATATCATTCTGAGACTATTTGTGGAGAGGTTTCTCCACCGAGAAGGAGGCTGTGTAATCCGGATTTCCGGGGCTTGATCTGTCGACAATCAAGGGATCGCCCACCTCACGGGCACGTCAAGGAGTAGGGGCAAGTTACCCCCGAACCTTGTAAACTCTCTGATGGGTCTGGTTAGGCTGGGCCAGACTCGGGGACGAAGAAGCTAAAGACACGACCTGCTCTCCTCTCTCTCGGACCCGGGACCCTCTTTTAGGGGTGCACTCAGGCGGCCTACCTTGAGAGATATCACCTCCAAAGACTCCCGAGCTCACCTCGGGAGACGAGGTCTTAGCACTGGTCGGCCTCAAAGACTGAATAGAAGAAGTGTACATACCCCCCTCTGTAAAACGGGCTCAACGAGAGAAGGAAGGATACGACGCCGACGATTTCAAGGGGTATCCCCTCATCATCGAAAGCAGAGGGCGTGGCTCAAATATCGGGGTCGTGACACCGATAAAAGGGGGGGCACGACCAGGGGGGACACATCAGTATAAAAGGAAATTCAACTCCTCCGGTAGAGAGGGCACGATCTCTTATCTTCGTATACTACCTTTCTTTTTTATCGGATAATCTACTGACTTGAGCGTCGGAGTGGACTCCGCCGGACCCCCGCCGGCGTGTCCCCCCCTAACGCTTGTGTTACTCTCGCAGGACCCTACCCTCTAAGTTCCTCATCGACCCAGCCATCCTTACCTGGCTGATCCTCAGTGACTGGCCATCGCCGATGACTATTTCCGGAATAAATTTGGCGCCGTCTGTGGGAACTGTAGGATTGATTTAGGCGTGCAGAGGGGGGTGAATGCACTTTTTTGGATCTTGGATCTCTACAGAATTATTAGCGCAACGGAAATAATATGTAAAAGAAATAGAAACAATGCTAACACTTATCAGTTACTTGGTATCCACCCAGATGGGTGACTAGTCCAAGGATCCACGCCGCGAGCACCTCTTTTCACTATCGAAAAGTCTCCTTAAGGTGGAGAAACCTTTACAGCAAGATCTTCCTCTTTACAGATGCAGAAATACAATAGAGGAAGCAAGAAACAATCTACAATTTGGCATCACTTCGTTACTGTACGGAACCGTACCGTACACGTACAAAACGTGCTCCTTTTATAGGTGAACAGGACAGATTCGCAATTTGTCCAGCCCGCACCAGTCAACTGCCCCTGGGGCAGTCGACTGACCTAGCATTAATTGCTAGCCAATGGCTAGATTCGGGGGTATACCAGTCGACTGCCCAGATGCCAGTCGACTGGTCCGAGGCCGCAAACATTCTGTGGGTTTTGGCAGTCGACTGCCTCCAGGCCAGTCGACTGCCCTGCCTCCCAGCTTAGTTCCAGCCACTCCCGACCTTCTCCTTCGCGTGTGCCTTCAGGTCTGCTCCCTTGGCTCGCCCATTGAAGTTCTCTTCCTCTGGCTATCGTCCCTCGGATGCCCACGCAAGCCTTCCCTTGGCTTGCCTCCATGCCACCCTTCACGTGTGCCCTTGAAGTCCACTTCCCGGCTTGCCCTTGGAGCTCTTCTCCCTCGGATATGTCCACCATGTGTGATTCTCCAAGTCCTGGAAACTCAATCACACATATCAAATACAACATAACACTCTAACCTTAAACCTATTCGCTCACACATCAAAACCATGATCTTCCAATCATTTAAGGGTCGATTGCCTTAACAATCTCCCCCTTTTTGATGTGTGACAATATGTTTAAGTTAGAGATAAACAACAACCACAATAACAATAGCAACACATAGCAATTGAAAAATCATGAGACATAGTAACCCTAAGAGGTAACCTCCCCCTTAACCTATGTCTTCCCCCATTTTCAATTCTAGTCACAATTCAAGTTAAGTTCCACTTAACAACATCAATATGTTAAAAATATAAGACATATCAGAACCTAAGAGGTACCTCCCCCTTAATTCAAGTCTTCTCCCAAATTTTAGCCTTTCAAGGTCTAAGTTGGATAAAATACCTAAAATCATCCATTTTAAGTCAAAATTCTAACTTAAACCATCCATTCTCCCCCTTTGACACCATCAAAATGATTGCCTCAAGCAACCAAAACCCATGGCATCAAATGAAAGAAATTTCAATTTATGACATTTCTCACAGTGGCTGAAAAATAGGCATGCCAGTCGACTGCCCATAGGGAAATCGACTGATACGCAATCAGTCTGTTTTTTCAGGTTTTCTGTCGAATTTCAGAAACTCCCAGAAAATTTCAGAAAATTCTAAAAATTTTAAAATTTTGCATACATGTTTGAAATGTTATACTCTATCATGGAAAAATATTAAACCATATAAAATTTCAAACATGCATGACTTTTGACAAAAATCCAAAATCTTTGAAAACTACTACATTTTGTATCAAACTTTGAAACCAATTTTGCAATTATATGAATTCTAAAAGCATGGCACAGTATGTAAGACATAAATGGTTTTCAAAAATTTAAAATGTCCAACTATGATCTTTGGGCAAAGTGTCCATTGATTAAACACTTGCCTTCCCCATAGTTGGTCTAGTTCATATTTTGATACTCTCAATGGTTCAACAATATGCCACAAGCACAAGTGAGCCAAATGTATCACCCTAATGGATTAAGCACCCTTATTGAAAGCTAATGTCTCCAAGTTCATCCTATACTTCCACAAAACACATTCCAAGTCCTCTTCTTAAGGATGTAAACTCCGATTCGGGAAGAGGCTTGGTAAATATGTCGGCTAGGTTCGACTTTGATTCAACATAGTGTAGTTCGATGTCTCCCCTTGCCACATGGTCTCTAATGAAGTGATGTTTCACTTCAATGTGTTTTGTCCTAGAATGGTGAACCGGATTTTTGGTTAAATTGATTGTGCTTACATTATCACACAAGACTTTGACCTTGGTGTAATGTAGCTCATAATCCATTAAGGTGTGCATGATCCAAAGGAGTTGAGAAACACACCCACCCATTGCCACATATTCGGCTTCCGTTGTTGATAGGGCAACGCATGGTTGTTTCCTACTACTCCAACTAACTAAGGAAGGCCCAAGGAATTGACACCCTCCACTTGTACTCTTCCTATCTAGCTTACACCCCGTATAGTCCGAGTCGGTGTATCCAAATAGATCAACACTAGGGGTTCTAGGATACCAAAGTCCGACATTAAGGGTCCCTTTCACATACCTTAAGATCCTCTTGACTACAACCAAATGGGACTCTTTGGCACAAGATTGGTACCTTGCACACATACCTACCGCAAAAAGTATGTCGGGCCTACTAGCGGTTAGGTATAGGAGGCTACCAATCATGCTCCTATATTGTTTAGAGTCTACCATTTTCCCTTCAATGTCACTATCCATTTTCACATTGGTTCCTATGGGTGTAGATGCTACCTTAGCATTTTCTAAACTAAATTTCTTTAACATCTCCTTAGCATATTTGGTTTGAAAGACATGTGTACCTTCATTAGTTTGCTTAACTTGAAGACCTAAGAAAAAGGTTAACTCTCCTACAAGACTCATCTCAAATTCATCTTCCATACACTTGATGAATTCTTGTAGGAAGTCATTATTTGTGGACCCAAAAATGATATCGTCTACATAGACTTGGGCAACAAATATCTCCTTGCCCTTAGATTTTAGGAACAATGTGTTGGATCGAGAAAACCGATAGAGGGGGGGGGGTGAATATCGGAAATCGTTCGGACTTTCGTAAAGAGCACGTACGCAGCGGAAAAATAAAATTAAAAGCACACAGCTCAAAGACACAGTCGATTTACTTGGTTCGGAGCCTATGTCGACTCCTACTCCAAGGCCCACGGTCGTTGACCGTTTACAATGAGCAATTCTATATACGCGCAAAATCAGTTTACAAAAATAGATTTACAAGTATAGCACTATAAACTTTTAATAAAAAATCTCTTCATTTATCGACGTCCGATTGTAGGTTGACTTTCCGGAGCAGTGGGACGTCGTCGCTCGAGTTGGGCAGTTTCCGGAACAAGGCGTGAGCACAGAAGAGCGTGGAAGCTTTGGATTAAGGTTGTTGTCAAAGGCTTGGGTGTTGGGTGCTATTTATAGCACCCCGAGGCGCCCTGGACGTCGGGGGCGCCCTGCCACGTGTCAAGCGATCCGCTTTTAGCTCGGTCAGACGTTATCCCATCCGAATAGGGATAAGTTTGACTCTGGAGGCGCCCTGGTCGCAGAGGGCGCCTTGGCTGACTTCTTCCGCGCAGAAATCTCGGCTGTGGATAAAGATGAAGCTTCGCAGTCTTGGGTGCGGAGGCGCCCTGGCTGCTGAGGGCGCCCTGGCTGACGAGGGTGCCCTGGCTGCTGAGGGCGCCCTGCCCAGTAAGCAGCCGAAGCCCTTTTTGCTTCGCTTGGTTCTGGTTCACCTTGAGGGCGCCCTGGACACTCAGGGCGCCCTGCTCAGCTGCTGCCTCACTCCTTTGAGGCTCTCTGAGTTGCAGACACACGTTCCTTCGGTCCTGCATCCAGGGTTAGTCCAAAACACAATAAAACAATTAGTTTATACAGCCTTAGCTGTCTTGGTTCTGACTTTGGTCTCCAAAATGGAGCCCTAGGTCGAACCGACGCCTACTGTTCCCTCGACGGGGAACGGGTCCTCACCTACTCCTCTCGGGAGAGTTTACCTGATGCCAACCGTTCCTCTGGTTGGACTTTTGCCTGACGGTCCTTTGTCAGGTCTTAGATGCTGAGCTGTCCTTCGCCCGGTGCCTAGCATTCCTTCGCTAGGGCTTGGATACTGGCAGTCCTTCGCTAGTTGCCTAGCAGTCCTTTGCTAGGGCTTGGATACTGGCAGTCCTTCGCCAGCTGCCTAGCAGTCCTTCGCTAGGACTTGGATACTGGCAGTCCTTCGCCAGTTGCCTAGCAGTCCTTCGCTAGGGCTTGGATACTGGCATTCCTTCGCCAGTTGCCTAGCAGTCCTTCGCTAGGGCTTTGTATCCTGCACACTCATTGAATATTGTTAGATCACAAACAAACTTAACTTTGAATCCTTTGCCAATATCAAAACAAGGTTCGATATGGTGCTTCCTGCACCAACAATCTCCCCCTTTTTGATTTATGGCAACACAATTCAAAGTTAAGTAAAAAACATATAATAGTTAAGCACGAGGGTTAAGACCAATAAAACATAGCAGTTCTGAACAGTCTAAAACCAATGTAATTTGAACAGAAAATTTTTTTCTCATACTCCCCCTGAATCATTGTGTTTATAAAATACTTAACCCCTGAATCATTGTGTTTATAAAATACTTAACTTTGACCCTTCCTCCCCCTTTGACATATATCAAAAAGAAAACATGGGTGAACAAGGTATTTAACAGGGATTTTTGAGTTTTTCTGAGTGCTTCGTGTTTTTGACAAAGTGTTTTTCAAAAATAGAGTAAAAGTATTTTCATTAGCAAAACTTAGATAAGTGTCCATTATGATAAGTTTTGCAGGCCTAAATTTTGAAAAAAACTTTTACTTATAAAAAAATATGCTTAGGCAAAATTTTCATTTTTGAAGCCAAATTTCCAAAAAAAAAACATTTCAACTTTTAGAGTTTAGGAAAAATTTGTTTACTAAAGAAAATTTTGCACATTAGACGAATTTAAAATTTGTGTATCAGAGCTTATGAGTTTTGAAAATAATGTCAAAAATTAGAATAGTTTCTAAGTAACAACATTTTGAAAGAGTGAAGAATTTATGCAAAAAAATAGTATTAGAATCAAGTGTATATTTGCATTCACTACAAGAAAAAGTTAAACAACAACGTTTTTTCCGCGTTGTCGTTAATGCTTAAAAAGCGATGTTGATGAAGCCGTTGTAGAAAGTATATCTACGACAACGCTTTTTCCGCGTTGTGGTTTGGAGCAAAGACAACGCTTTTTTCGCGTTGTCTATTGGTTTTTAAAAAGCGTTGTTATTGACGCTGTTGTTAAAAGTCGGGTATCAAAGACAACGCGGAAAAAGCGTTGTGGTTTGGCACAAAGATAACGCAAAAATCATGTTGTGTATTGTTACTTAAAAAACGTTGTCTTTTTAATAGGCAGTGTTTTTCACAATTTATAATATTCACAATTTATAAACATTTTTATTCACAATTGATAATATTCACAATTTACAAGCATTTTTATTCACAATTGATAATATTTACAATTTACACTGATAATAGTTTACAAAATTCACTTATAATACAGTGCATTATTTACAAAAGTGTTTGTATTCCATATTAAATACAAAAAATATCTCAATTCACAAGTTCTATAAAACTTCATCATTCACAAGTTGTCCTTTGGGGCTGCTTGTTAACTCGATCTGCTTTAACACTGCATAAAAATAATAAATTGGGATAAGAGATTATATACACACAAATAAGACTGCTTCCATATGTGACAACTAAAAAGAATATAAAGCATACCTAGATGAACTATTAGAGATTATGATAAACAGAATCAATGTAACACTGACCTTTTGTTAACTGAAAAATATGCAGAGCACAACGCTCAACGGCAAGTCTTACTGGGCCACTCCCATTCTTTAACTGAAAAGATCTATGTCTAATGAACTAGGTTGCAGATTCAGTCATATCCAAAAGTACTTGTAGCAGATCCTGGAACTCATTATCTTCCATGTACTGAGAATAAATAAGATTGTACATCAGTGCCTCAATGCAAAATAAAACAAAAGTATACAAAAAATCTCATAAAGCATCTTAAAGAAACTAAAACGAAGCAGAAGCATTTGTAGCAAGTTGTTGTAAGTATTTCTCTAATAGTAGATTCATCTATCATTTCACAGCTAGACCAAATATGGTAATCAACTTCAGACCACTGTCTTGCAATAGACACAAATCCCAAAAATCAATCACATAAAAGATGTTGTACCTGAGACATGATTCCCATGACTTTTGTTGCAGAAACTCGCACCTCATCATCATCAAGTTGCAACATGGCTCTCAGTAAAGTAGCAAGTTACTTAAATAAGATTATAGATTATGTTATGTAAACATGATACTGTTAGAATGTAGATTGAAACTATTCATACTAAATAGTAGCAAACCAATTATCCTTTTCAATTACTATGGAAAGCAAAGGTAATATAACTAATAAGTAACAAACCAATTATCCTTTTCAATTACTTACCTCTAAGTTTGTGGCCCCATAGTGAGCTCACACCATTTGCCTTGTGAGCTGCAAAAGTAGATAAGAAAGATATATAAGCTTAAGGAAAATGTTGAGAGAGAAGATATTGCCTTTAATAGAATGGAACAAGTGGAGGATAGACAATATTTTTAAAGTTCAATGCTTTTGCAGATGCAATCGAAATAAGAAAAAACTAAGAATAATTAACAGATAAAAATTAAAAGGATAGGCAAATAGCTGGCACAAAATTCTCAAGTCAAAACTAATAGTAACTTACCTCACCTACGCGTATAGAACTTGATTAGCCCATAACTCACAGTGAAGAACTTGATTAGCCGGCCAGAGAGCATTTGATTGTCTGTAGCTTCGCAAATCTGAAAAAACCTGCACAGATCAACATGCAATTCAATCAGATTAAAATGAAGAATAAAGGCTATATCAGTATAAAAATTGGGATAATCGAGTGTGATAGTTTCTCTTTTTTGACTGAAATGGCAAAAGCTTATTACACTTTGTCAGTATCCTTTTAGAAATTGCTCAAGGTCATCATACCTGGAAGATTTGAACGAACCAGAAGGTGGTTGCAGTGGTAATCAGGTTGTATACAAAATTTAAATCAGAATAAAATAGTGTATACCTCCACATGTAGCTCAGCTTCACATACTGGCAACAGAGAATATTATTAGGAAAAATAATAAAAAATTAGAATAAAACATTATGACTGGGGTGAGCATACTTGGGTGTTATCAAGAAAGACTGCTTCACATACCTCCATATGTTACAACTACAAAAGAATATAAAGCATACCTAGATGGACTTGTGAGGTAGAGACATGCTCGTTTGCAGTTTGTAGCATCTACATGCTCAACTAACAGGTCAACATCTTCCTCCTATATATTACACTGATAGAAGATTACAAAAGCTAGAAAATTTACACTGATAACTATTATACAGATATCTTGTACTTGCATATTAATGCAAGCAAACATCCTTTCACTGCATGTGACAAGTTTTCCAAACTCACAAGTTTTACAACACATCATCAATCACTTAAGAGTTTCACGAGTTTTTCAATTCACAAGTTTCATAATCAATCCGCGATTGGGGCCAACTTCTGAAGCTCGATCTCATAACTATCCTTTAACACTGCCTAAAAAAATGGAATTAGAAATTATAGAAAATACAATATAATGTAAGCTACTTTAAAAAAAAACATCATTCCATGAACTTAAATCTAAATAGAATAATGATCTTGTATGATTCCAAACCTATTCAGAAATATAATCTTGAATGCACTCCGTCAACTCGGCCCGAACCTCATCAATTTGATCACGAGAGTAACCTATTTTTGTGAACTGTGAACACAGACAAATTAAATTGGCGAGTGGTTAATGGGAAAAACAATCAACACTGATCACTTTGCAATTCTAAATAGTTAATGTCAAAGAATTTGAGATAAGCTTAATATAGTTATTATTGATCTCAGTGAATCTCTCTCGATAGTCTCAACTTCTTCAATAATTTGTTTCATGTATCTCATCATAAAACAATCGCATTGTTTCGCATCCGGTTGTTGAGGAGCCTATATATGGTAATTATTGTCAAATAGTTAACGAAAATTATACACATTCCAATATATGTTAAACAAAAGTATACATACCTTAACTACTTCCCACTTAGCATTTTTTCTCCCTTTCCTTCCCTTGGTAGAATTAAACAAGCGTAATGCCCTTCATACGTTATGAATATTTGTTATATAAAATTTATATTAAAATATAAATTTACTGACAGAAATCTGAACTCACATTTCCATTACGTATTTACAATCATCATCTCGAATGCGGGAACTAAGAGAATCCAACACATAAATAGTATCCTTGTAAGGTTCAATTACACTGAGAATCCAATGGAAACTAGGCAAAGACATATGGTTAGATCATAAAATTTAATAAATTAACGAATGGAAGCATTTTAAAGTGATGTTTTATTTTGCACTTACCCGACATTACATGGCACCAAAACAATTTCATCTGATGATGCACCGGTTAGCCTATCAGCTAAAAGAGTTGCCCTTTGGTTCAGCGTTTCAAGCTTAGCTGTTTTGTCTTGTGCCATTTTTGCTAGAAATTTACAGCAACAAGATTAATTTACAGCAACAAACTCACAGCAGTATGATAAAAATTGAAAGATAATAGCAGAAACTTATATTGTCCACATAATTATCCCCACAGGTTAAATGTTTACAAACTTATATTCAAAAGTAGAAATTGTGTAATTAAATATTGTCAATCCAACTTCCATCACAGTCTTCACGAATACATGGCGGTTCATTATCATCTTCTCCGTCAATATCCATTGATGCTAACCCCCTACTAAAACATTGATAGTGGATAGCAGTGTCCTCTAACTCTTCGCCTTGTAGGTATTCAAAGTACTCTCTGTTTGGTGTTGCAAGTACAACACTCCATAAAGGATCTTTAGGATCTTCAATATAAAATACTTGCTTTGCTTGGCTAGCCAGGATAAAAGCATCAGATTTGAATCCAAGTCTATTGAGGTTTACCAATGTGAAACCAAGATCATCTACTTTAATACCGTTATTATGCTCCACCCAATTACATTTAAACATTGGAATTTGAAATTTATGGTAATCAACTACCCATATTTCTTCTATAACTCCATAAAAAACCATATCTGACACAATAGGTTTTTTATCTTTTGCACTTGCAACTTGCATTGTCTTTGCAACTAAGCTGACTCCGGAGTTTTGAACAACTCGTATAGCTAGAGTACTTTAGGACTTGCTTGTTGGGTCCGCAAGCTAACCACTTCAATCTTTCTGAAACTTGATGAGTCGAATGGTCAACTACATCAATAACCTATATTTTTAATGTAAAAAACTTTGAGTTATGCATAAATATGATAATGATTGTATACCAATATGTAATACTAAAGTAACTTACACGATCACGCAACCAAGTAATAAACGTTCGATTATGCTCATCTTGTAACCACTTCTTGGACTTAGCCTTACGAGGAAAATTTTCATTTAAATACGCCATATGTTCCCTAATCAAATTATTTGGTATTAAAAAACCAATAGAACGTAAGCAAACCACATTAAAATATTAATAAGTTAGATTTCTTACTCGATATAGATATCAATCTCATCATCATTTGCCAATACGTAACGATGTGCTTGCGTCAACTCATCGTGAGTAGTGGAGCAGACTACTGCACCTGATAAAGGCTGAGTAAGTTCTATTTGTCGATGACTTGATGGGATCCCAATTGTGTGCACACTAGACAGATAGTATGAGCAAAATTCAACAGCCTCTTCAGCAATATAACATTCAGCCATACACCCTTCAGGTCGATTGCGATTTCGCACATAACCCTTCAAAATCTTCATGTATCTTTCAAATGGATACATATACCTATACCAAACTGGTCCACATAGTTTCACCTCCCGACTAGATGAACAGTTAAATGAATCATTATATCAAAAAATGAAGGGGGAAAATACTTTTCAAGTAAACACAATTTGTCACAATCTCTTTTTGCATATCATCCAATCTTGAGACATCTATCACTTTATTACATAACATATTGAAGAAGAAACATAAGCGAGTGATAGTGACTCTGACATGTTTGGGCAAAACTCCACGTATCACCACTGGAAGCAATTGTTGAATTAAAGCGTGGTAGTCGTGTGACTTAAGGCCAACAAGTTTCAAGTCCTTCAACGACACCAGGTTTTTAACATTGGATGAGTAACATGATGGAAGTTGTATTCCATACAACGAATTCAAAATTTTTCTTTTCTCATCCTTACTAAGTGTATAGCATGCTGCTGGCAAAAATGTTTTCTTCTCCCCCATCCTTGGTGCCAAATCTGTCCTTACATTCATTTCCAAAAGGTCTAATCTCGCTGCTACTCCATCCTTTGTTTTTCCTGGAATATCAAGTAACGTTCTGATAAGACTTTCACATACATTCTTTTCAATGTGCATCACATCAAGAACATGTCGAATGTGTAGATGTTTCCAATACTCAAGTTCAAAGAATATTGATTTTTTTCCAACATGATTTTACATCATCATTCGATTGAGACTTTCTACTCATTTTCCCCAATGACAATTAATTCTTTCAACTCTTTCAAAAACCTCATCGCCACTTAATGGTTTAGGTGCCGGGTTCAACTCTTGCTTCCCATTAAATGCCTTCCGTTGCCTTCGATAAGGATGAGTTGCTGGTAGAAACCTTCTATGACCTGTATAAGACATTTTCCTACTATGCTTCAACCTTGTTGAATAGGTTTCTTCACCACAAATCGGACATGCATGATATCCTTTAACAATACATCCAGACATGTTCCCATATGCAGGAAAATTATTGATTGTCCATAACAAGATAGCCCTAAGCAGAAATGTTTCTTGCTGATATGCATCATATGCTTCGACACCTATATCCCATAAGATTTTTAAGTCATCAATTAGAGGTGCTAAGTAAACATCAATATCATTTCCCGGCTGTTTGGGACCAGAAATTAACAATGTGAGCATCATAAATTTCCTCTTCATACACAACCATGGAGGAAGATTGTAAGTAATCATTAAAACTGGCCAACAGCTATATGCAGAACTCATTAAACCATGGGGATTCATCCCATCAGCTGATATAGCTAATCTGAGATTTCTTGACTCAATACCAAAATCTGGCCACTTGCAATCAACTGTTTTCCAAGAAGGTGTATCAGCTGGATGGCGCAAATATCCATCACAAAGTCTGTCTTCCGCATGCCAAGTCAACTGCTTAGATATATCTTTATTCCGAAACATTCTTTGAAATCTTGGAATAGGAGGGAAGTACCACAAAACCTTTGCAGGAACTCCTTCCTTTATCGTACTTTTTTGGCCCAACTTCCACCTCGACATCCCGCAAGTAGGGCAATTGGTTAAATTCTCATACTCCTTCTGGTATAAGATACAATCATTAGGGCAAGCATGAATTTTTACATAATCCATCCCTAATGCAGATAAGCATTTCTTTGCATCATACAAAGATAAAGGCAATTCATTGTCATCTGGAAGTATTTCTCCTAACAAACTGAGTAGATCAGTGAAACTTTTATCACTCCAACTATATTTGGCTTTCAAGTTGAATAATTTCACAATTGCAGATAACCTTGTAAATTTAGTACATCCAGGATATAAAGGTTTCTCGGCGTCTTCAAGTAACTTATTGAATTGGGTTGGATTCTCAGCATAACTATCATATGTATCATGAACCATATTTATTGGTTCATCACGAACATATTCTCTAGGCCCTACTGGATCAATTTCATTTTGTGAAATCCCTATCGTAGATCTTTCGCCGTGCCATATCCATGTATGATATGTCATATCTATACCGTTACAATACAGATGTGCCCTTATAGTTTGTATATTTTTCTTCTTTAGATTACCACATTTTGCACATGGGCAAGATATTCCCATATTCGGATCATTACTGTTTTCCAATGCAAATATCAAGAAAGCCTCAACTCCATTCTCATATTCACGGGATAGTCTATCCTTTGACATCCATTCTTTGTCCATTCTTATTTTAACTAATAAATCAACGATGAGCTAATACCTAAAAAGGAACTGTAATTAATAAATCTAAAATATTAACACAAACAATAGTGTGAAATAGTAACAAAATGTTCAAACAATTAATCAAAATTGTATGTAGCTGTATGATTAGCAAAACATAGGAAGTAAATAATGTAGTAATACGCAATTGGATATTGTGTTAGCTTATTTCCTCAAGAGAAAAGCAGGTAGAACACTGTATAATAGGCCATGTTACTTTTACTATCTCATTCAGACTAATAATACAGATTATTCTTTCTTTAAAATGCAGATCTTGGGATTATCTTCAAAAAATATATATATACAAGATAGAGATTTTATTGAGGCTCAATGTATGCTTAGTTGCTTTAAATATGGATTCGACGGTATAATAGTCCCTTATGTATTACTAGGTTGATTCCATCTCCACGTAGAAGATGATAGTAGAGGATGATAATTCTTAATATATCAACTAAAAGGTCTTTTAATAGAAGCTATGCTTCAATATCTAACATTGAATTCAAAAAATTTTGATATATATCAGATCTAAAATAGATACATTTCTATTAATGAAAGACTCCATCTATGTACAGTTATTTCACAAAATACAAAGCCCTTCTAATTGAGATAGCCAACTCCCAAATCCACTGACCTCAGTATTTTACATGATAAAAAAAATTCACTTTTAGTCACTCTGAAAAGAAAAAGGATGATTGTTTTCTTTGATAAGCAAAGTTGGAATTCATACTATGGATCAGGTTCGCTCTTGACAGAATTGTCAAAGCCCTTCATGTAATGTGTGCGCTTCCAGTTTCAACTGTAAATCTATGTGACAATATCTCCTACATTAAGTTGATGCAAGTTAAAAGCTAGTTCCACCTTCATAGAATACTGACAAAATGGTTTCTTGATTTTAGATATGGGTGATCTAGGCACACACAACCTACAACAATTATGTAACCCAATATAGGCTAACAATTTTTTTAAAAAATTAAAACAATGGGTAGATTCTCTGTTCTCCAAGTTCACTATGAATTCATCAAAGTTGTAATTCTTTACTAAAATGTAAATGTAATAAAAAAAAGATGTCATCCTTCAAAATTTCAATCCGCTGTCTTTTTGTTTTACATGATCATTTTGTTTTGTGATTAGTAATCTTCATGAGGTAAATACAATCAAAGTTATCTTCTTGTTGCATTTTGTAGTTTATTCATGTGATCATCTTATTTCTTTTATTTCATTCGTAGATTCTTAGAACACCTGATCTAGTACACCTAATAGCATACTATTGTACTTCCAGGTTTGGGTTGCAACAGACACTGGGAATCTGGAAGTAGCATACATTCCATTTCAGAAACCCTTAAGGATTTCGGAAACCCTAAACTGGAAAATGCCTAGGGTTTTAGAATCTATCGATCTTACTCCCAAAGCGGTAAGAGAGAAGTGTGATTCGAGGAGGATGTACCTTGGTGTAGTAATTTGCAACCCCCTTCTCCCCGAGCGTCACCAGCAGAAGCTTGAAATCTGACCGCCACAGAGTCAGAACGTCGGCGACTGCGAGAGAGAGAGATGGAGAGGGTAGTGGCGAGCGTCGTGATGCTGCCGCTGGGGTTCAGTTTCCACTCGACGGACGAAGAGCTCGTGGAGGATACTTCTTGGTGGTGAGCTAGGAGAAGATGTATGTTCACCAGATCGTACACAATGCCGATTTCGTGGAGAGGAGAGGACGAGGGAGGTGGCAATGAGGGAGGTGGAGGGAGGTGGAGGGAGATATTTCGCGGAGAAAAGAAGCGCGGAGAGATTTTTCGCGAGCCGCCGAGGGTTGGCAATGAGCGAGGTGGAGGGAGGGGATGTGTTTTTTATTTTAGCGGGAAATACGACAACGCTTTTAAAAAACGCTTTTGTAACAGCGTTGTCTTTCATCCGAAACCACAACACTAAGCACATCGCATCATTATAAAACGTTGTCGTTATTAAAAAGTAAAACACATAGACAACGCTTTTCACTAAAAACGTTGTAAAACAAAAAAAGACAACATTTTTTTTAAAAAACGTTGTCGATTGGGCGTTGTTGATTGCAAAAATTCTTGTAGTGATTGAGTCCATGCATGACAAGCAAAAAAAATATATAATCAATAAGATTACTTGTTTTGAGTATTTTGAAAAATACAAGTACTTTAAAAGATATTGAGCTTTTTGAGAGATGCAAGTACACTGTATCTTTGAAAAATATAAGTCACTTTGAAAGATATTATGCAATTTTTGAATATATACGTATTATTTGAAAAATATACATTTTTGAAAAATATGCAAGTAAGGTATTTCAAAAATAATTTTATAAGCCACAAAAACATTTTAAAATAATAATTTGTAAGACAAATTACTTATGTTTTTGACACAATTTTGAAAATATAGTGTATGAAAACATATTAGTTAGAAATGTTTAATAACTCTTTTAATTTGACCTCCCCCTAAACTTGATGCAGTCCTTGGAAGCTTGTTGACTACAAGTATTCTTCCTCTGAGTTCTTAGGGTTCAGTTCAGATCAAAAGAATTTATCTAACAATTTCAAAACAAATAATTACCAAAAATATTTCAGAAATTCTTCTTTTAACTCTAACTCCCCCTAAATTTGACACATCCTAGGAGTCCTTGTAGATCATGAAGTGGACCTTCCTCTGTGTCTTTAGGGTTTATTAAAAATTAAAAGAATAATTTTGAATACTAGCATGGTAATATAATTTTTAGAAAATTCAAATTGAAATGAAGATAATTTTAAAGTATAAACCCTGTTTTCGAAAAACATTTTGAAATGATAATGGTTTTTGTAAAGCACAATTTTTGAAAAATATAGTGTTTATTTGAAAACATAATTTCATTCTCCCATTTAAAAAAGTGAATATAGAGAACTGAGAAGGGGGAATGATTTCAAAAAAATAGAAGTTTTCTTTTTTTTTTAAAGTAAAAGAAACAAATATCTAAGCCCGGACTGTAGACAAAAAGAAATATCCTAAGTAATCCCCAAGGCGACTTTTTGTCATACAAGAATAAACTAATTTTCAAAAAAATGTTTGTATAATGGTAAAGGAAAGAAATAAATGAAATAAATTTCAGGTTAGTGATCAAAAGAAACTTGATTTTAATTACAATGATTTGAAACATTGACTCTTAGTTAAATTTGATTTTTGTGAAAATGAAAATTTAGAGGGTTAAGTTTGTTCAGTTGAATTAAATTTTAATTTTAAATTTGAATTTGATTGAATTAAATTTAATTGATTTAATTGAATTTAATTGATTTAATTAAGATTTAATTTGATTAATTAAGATTTAATTGGATTTAATTGAATTAATTAAGATTTAATTGGATTTAATTAAATTAATTAAGATTTAATTGGATTTAATTGAATTAATTAAAATTTAATTAGATTTAATTGAATTAATTAAGATTTAATTGGATTTAATTGAATTAATTAAGATTTAATTGGATTTAATTGAATTAATTGGATTTAATTGAATTAATTAAGATTTAATTGGATTTAATTGAATTAATTAAGATTTAATTAGATTTAATTGAATTAATTAAGATTTAATTGGATTTAATTGGTTGGGTTGGACTCAACTTTTAGGTCCTAAGCATCTCACCCATTTGTAAGTGACAAAACAGGATATCCTTAACTGTTTTGTGAGATGCATATTTTAATAAAAAGATTTATTTTGAAAAGGTCATGATTAATTTTGAAAAGTTAAATTAATTTTTAAACCCAATTTATTTTGAAAGGAGATATTTGAATCTAAAATTAACTGAAAATTTGTGTTAGATTCGAATTTAACAAAGAGTAAATTGAATTTGAATTTCAAAAATTGGCTTCCAGGTCTTGGCGAGGCACTAGGCCTTCTTTGGCCGTAGCCTTATGGGATCATCCACCATTTCCTAGACAAAGCCTTTTAGTGAAATTTCATTTTCAAAATTACTTTTTGGTAAATTCTGGTCTAACTAGTTTGGGTCTTGGATCGGTAGCTTCGGCTAGTTTCACCAGTCTAAAGAGACCAAGTAAACTTGATCATATTAGAATTGGCTTCCCTAACGTACTATCATCTCACCGCCACACAATACTATATTGTTCAAATTTCAGTTAAACCTTTAGTCCTTAAACTAAACAATCCTAATTTTAAGCAAAAAAAAAACATAAAAAGAAACATACAATTAAAGCAAACAATTATCTAAGTAAGATCACCATTGGAGTAATACTCCAGATTTTCAAAATTAGCAAGACTATGAATTAAATTTTCACACATATTAAATTTATATGAATTAATTACGTTGTTTGAGATAAATAATGGTTTTTTAAATTCTATAAATTTACCTTTTGATTCCCGGTTGGGAATCTCCCCCTTGATACTTGCCGTCTTTCCTTTTTGTGTCTTTAGCATTTTGTAGTGATCACGAGCTGATCGGACCGGTTTGGTTCGATCTCTTTCTTTGTCGTCAAATTCTGAGTCTGAGTTGGACTCAGGTACAGGTTGAATCTTCTTCTTTGGTGGTTCTCTTGGAGTTTTCCCTGCAATAAAAACTATACCTTCCTCGACCATTATAGTATCAGTTTTTAATTCTAATTTTGAAAAGAATTTAAAATCAATTACTGTCTCAGTTAATTCGTTTTCTAAGTCTGGCTTGGGTTCGGGTTCAGACTCTGACTCGGCTGTTTGTGCTTGGACCGAGAGTGCAAGACTGCTTACTTGATCTTCTTCTTCATTTGATTCGTCCGATGATTCGAACATCTCTCCTTCAAAGACCTCAATATTCGAGCTCTCTTCGTGTAGGTTGATTAACTTCTCCCACATCTCTTTAGCACATCCAAATGAACCGACTAGCTTGAGTTGTTCGTTGGTTAGACCACACTGAAGAATTGCAGTTGCCCTTGCATCTGTCTCAATTTGGTTGAGCGTTGGTTCATCCAATTTGTCCCACGCAATTGATTGTCCATCTTCTGTAGGAAGGGAGAACCCTGTTTGAATGATCATCCATATGTCCATATGGGCCTTCAGATGGAACTCCATTTGACTTTTCCAATAAGTGAAGTTCTCGCCGGAGAATAGCGGTGGACGGGCACTATTCCACTCTTGGTTGGCTATTTAATTTAAACCTCGTATACAAGAGAAACAACAGAGATATGCCAAGACTTGGTCTTGGGATTAGTAGTGCGGGAGAAGGGAAAAAAATAGCCCAAAATAAATGTTGCATGATTTTCGAGGCAGAATAATAATAATAAAAACAATTTTTGACAAATTTTTGAAAATATTAATTTTTGTCAATTCAGATTAATGATGAAAAATTAAAAATTTAATGTTAAATAGAATTTGCTCGAATTAAGATAGCACGAATTTCAAGGAAAATATTAAAATAATAATAAAAAAATTTTATGACAAATTTTCAAAAATTGTTCGTTTTATCAATTCTAACTTATGGTGAAAAAATAAAAATTCAAAATTGCAAAAGGCGTACGAGATTGATAGGGCGAACGATATTATTTATTTGAAAATAAAGGGCAAACGAGATTGAGTGGTGTTGCACCAACCTCAATCAAAGAAAAAGATTAAAAAAAAATTAAAACTATTTTGTAAAATCCGAAAAACTTTCAAACTGGTGGTTGCACCAAGTTTGAACTACCCCGCTCTGATACCACTTGTTGGATCGAGAAAACCGATAGAGGGGGGGGTGAATATCGGAAATCGTTCGGACTTTCGTAAAGAGCACGTACGCAGCGGAAAAATAAAATTAAAAGCACACAGCTCAAAGACACAGTCGATTTACTTGGTTCGGAGCCTGTGTCGACTCTTACTCCAAGGCCCATGGTCGTTGACCGTTTACTATGGGCAATTCTATATACGCGCAAAATCAGTTTACAAAAATAGATTTACAAGTATAGCACTATAAACTTTTAATAAAAAATCTCTTCTTTTACCGACGTCCGGTTATAGGTTGACTTTCCGGAGCAGTGGGACGTCGTCGCTCGAGTTGGGCAGTTTCCGGAACAAGGCGTGAGCATAGAAGAGCGTGGAAGCTTTGGATCAAGGTTGTTGTCAAAGGCTTGGGCGTTGGGTGCTATTTATAGCACCCCGGGGCGCCCTGGACGTCGGGGGCGCCCTGCCACGTGTCAAGCGATCCGCTTTTAGCTCGGTCAGACGTTATCCCATCCGAATAGGGATAAGTTTGACTCTGGAGGCGCCCTGGTCGCAGAGGGCGCCTTGGCTAACTTCTTCCACGTAGAAATCTCGGCTGTGGATAAAGATGAAGCTTCGCAGTCTTGGGCGCGGAGGCGCCCTGGCTGCTGAGGGCGCCCTGGCTGACGAGGGCGCCCTGGCTGACGAGGGCGCCCTGGCTGCTGAGGACGCCCTGCCCAGTAAGCAGCCGAAGCCCTTTTTGCTTCGCTTGGTTCTGGTTCTCCTTGAGGGCGCCCTGGACACTCAGGGCGCCCTGCTCAGCTGCTGCCTCACTCCTTTGAGACTCTCTGAGTTGCAGACACACGTTCCTTCGGTCCTGCATCTAGGGTTAGTCCAAAACACAATAAAACAATTAGTTTATACAGCCTTAGCTGTCTTGGTTCTGACTTTGGTCTCCAAAATGGAGCCCTAGGTCGAACCGACGCCTACTGTTCCCTCAACGGGGAACGGGTCCTCACCTACTCCTCTCGGGAGAGTTTACCTGATGCCAACCGTTCCTCTGGTTGGACTTTTGCCTGACGGTCCTTTGTCAGGTCTTGGATGCCGAGCTGTCCTTCGCCCGGTGCCTAGCATTCCTTCGCTAGGGCTTGGATACTGGCAGTCCTTCGCCAGTTGCCTAGCAGTCCTTCGCTAGGACTTAGATATTGGCAGTCCTTCGCCAGTTGCCTAGCAGTCCTTCGCTAGGGCTTGGATACTGGCAGTCCTTCGCCAGTTGTCTAGCAGTCCTTCGCTAGGACTTGGATACTGGTAGTCCTTCGCCAGTTGCCTAGCAGTCCTTCACTAGGGCTTGGATACTGGCATTCCTTCGCCAGTTGCCTAGCAGTCCTTCGCTAGGGCTTTGTATCCTGCACACTCAGTGAATATTGTTAGATCACAAACAAACATAACTTTGAATCCTTTGCCAATATCAAAACAAGGTTCGATATGGTGCTTCCTGCACCAACACAATGTAGGGTCAATTGTTCCTCTCCTAAACCCCTTAGACACTAGAAATGAAGAAAGCCTTTCATACCAAGCCCGGGGAGCTTGTTTCAATCCATATAAGACTTTTCTTAGTTTGAACACGTCTCTTGGAAAGTTAGGGTCCTCAAACCCAGGGGGTTGTTCTACATAAACCTCTTCCTTAATGATCCTATTAAGGAATGCCAACTTCACATCCATTTGGTGGAGTGTGAAACCCATGTGAGCGGCATAGGCTAGTAGAATTCTAATTGATTCTAACCTAGCTACGGGGGCATAAGTTTCATCATAATCTAGTCCCTCAACTTGGTTAAACCTCCTAGGTACTAATCTAGCCTTGTTCCTAGTGATTTTACCTTGGTCATCTAGTTTGTTCCTAAAGACCCATCTAGTGGTTACAATAGTGCAATCATTGGGCCTAGGAACTAACTCCCAAACTTCACTTCTCTCAAATTGATTTAGCTCTTCTTGCATGGCTAAGACCCAATCAACATCTCCCAATGCTTCATCAATGGTCTTGGGTTCTAATTGAGAGATTAGAGCTATTTGACTAGTTTGATCCCTAAAGTATGATCTAGTCCTTACTCCTTGAGTGACATCACCCACTATTTGGTCAATGGGGTGATCATGGTGATGTCTCAAGGGCCTAGAGGTTGTAGGTTCATTTACTCCTTCTTCCTCATCCTCTAGGGTATTTCCTACTTCCCCTTGATCATTTCCCTCCAAATGTAGGTCTTGGATTCTTTGGGCAAGGGGTTGGACTTCTTCTATATCCTTATCAATTGAGGCCTTCCTAGGGTAGGTACTACTTGTTTCATCAAATTTAACATTCGAGGACTCCTCAATCACCTTTGTCCTTTTGTTATACACTCTATAACCTCTACTATTTGATGAGTACCCTACTAGAATCCCTTCATCGACTTTTGACTCAAATTTCCTTAGGTCATCTTTGGTATTTAATATGTAAACATTACATCCAAAGACTCTAAAATAATGGACTTGTGGTACCTTTCCATTCCACAGTTCAAAAGGTGTTTTTCCTAAAAATCTATGTACCAACACCCGGTTTTGGATATAGCAAGCAGTGTTAACCGCTTCGGCCCAAAAATAGCTAGGAAGGGAATATGCATTAAGCATAGTCCTAGCAGCTTCTTGTAGGGCTCGGTTTCTCCTCTCAACTAACTCATTTTGTTGAGGAGTCCTTGGGCATGAAAACTCATGCTTGTACCCATTTTCAACACAAAATTGTGTGAAACTAGCGTTTTGGAACTCCCCACCATGGTCACTCCTAATTCGGTTTATTTTGGTATGTTTTTCGTTTTCTACCCTCTTACTGAAACCTATGAAGATCTCTAGGATATCATCCTTATGTTTCAAGAAATAGACCCATGTAAACCTAGAAAAGTCATCTACTATTACTAGGCAATAATTACTCCCTACAAGTGATGGGGTACTATGACAATCAAACAAGTCTATATGCAAAAGTTCTAAAGGTAAAGAAGTGGTGATTAGAGTTTTACCTTTGTGTGATGCTTTTGATTGCTTACCCTCTTGGCATGCATCACACAACTTGTTCTTCTCATACTTGATCATTGGGAGCCCCTTCACCAACTCTTCCTTGGCCACTCTTGCAATACTCCTTATGTTGACATGTCCAAGTCTCCGGTGCCACAACCACCCTTCTTCTTCTTTAGACATGAGACACTTAACAACATGGTTAGTAGCATAAGATAGATCAAGATAATATAGATTTACCTCTCTAAACCCTTCTAATATGATAGCATTTGATTCATTATGTCTAATGATGCATTTTCTAGCATGAAATTCTACTTGAAAACCGGCATCACATAATTGACTTACACTTAATAAATTAAACTTCATGTCTTTGATTAAAAGTACCTTATGAGTTGAAATAGTGGGAGATACCTCAATTGTGCCCCTACCAATAATCCTCAACTTTCCACTATTCCCAAAGGAGACGGTCCCTTCTCTTAGGTAGCTAATAGTGGTGAACTTGTTCACATCCCCGGTCATGTGTCTTGAGTATCCACTATCTACTATCCAAATTGTTGGGGTCTCCTTCACCTTTACCTAAACAACATGGAAAACATACTCTTTTGGTACCCATATCTTTGATTCATAAGCATCATTTAGAAATCTCTTAGGTACCCATGCCTTCTTTGTGGTTCCCCTAGCTCCTAGTCTCCTAGATGTACCAATCCTACCGGTAAGTGAAACAAAGGCAACCTCCTTGGTCTTAGGCCTATAACCCAACCCCGCTTTGTTGTACACAACCCTTTGACTGTTGATGATCATATCTAAGTTACTAGATCCCACTTGGAATTTCCTAAGGGCCTTTGTGAGGTCATCTACTTATTTCCTTAATTCCTTATTTTCATTTTCAAGGTGTGAAACATGTGAAGAAGTAGAACTAGCATGTAAATTCTTAAGTCTAGTAGCTTCTACTCTAAGCATGACAATTTGTTCTTTTAGATCCTTAACTTTACTTCTAGCCTTAGCTAAGTTCATGTTTGTGCTAGAAATTATCTTCACTAAAGTTGAGGAGGGTAAGTGGTATACCTCACTTACCGAAGCTTTTGACTCTGATGATGAAGTGGAGGAGCTCTCATCTTCGCTATTTGAGCTTCGTTCATCATCCGATGAGTCCGAATGATCTTGTGCCATAAGAGCAAAGTGGGAGACTTGCTCTTCTTCTTCCTCTGAGGATGAGGGATCATCCCAAGTCGCCTTGAGGTTCGTGGCACCCTTCTCCTTTCCCTTTGATTTCTTCTTGTCACTCTTCTTCTTTTCTTCTTGTCATCCCTTTTCTTCAATTGGGGACACTCATTCTTCATATGTCCCTCTTGGTGACAGTTGTAGCAGATTATGTCCTTGGCCTTACCCTTACCTTTGGCCCCTTTCCTAGCATATGATTTGTTAGATAAAATTTTAAATGCACTACGAAATTTTCTTACCATGAAGGTCTCTTGGTCACTGTCCACGGAGGTGCTTGATTCCTCTGAGTTTGATGAAGATGAGTAGACCACCTTCTTCTTCTCCTTCCTCCTTTTCTTCTCCTTTTCTGCAACAAAAGCAATACCTTTCTCTTTGGCCGAAATGTTGGCTTGCTAGTGCAGTTCAAATTCACAAAACAAATCGTCTAATTTAACTAAAGATAAGTCCCTTGATACCTTGTAAGCATCAACCATGGATGCCCACAAGGTGGTTCTCGGGAATGCTTGTAGAACGTACCTGACGATGTCCCGGTTTTCTATCTTCTCTCCAATCACATGGAGCTCATTTATCACTTCTTTTACCCTTCCATGTAGCTAGCTGACGGTTTCGTTTCTCTTCATGGAGAGGGATTGCAGTTGAGCCACTAGTAGGTCCTTCTTGGCTCTTCTGGACTCGTTGGACCACTCGTTCAGTTCAACCAACTTGTCCCATAGTTCCTTGGCGCTCTTGAATGGCCCCACCTTGTTCAGTTGCTCCTTCGAGAGCCCGCATTGCAATGTGGTGGTCGCCTTGGCATTAGACTGCGCCCTTTTCATCACTTCCTTTGACCATGATCTCATCGGTGTTGGGTCTCCTCTTTCATCGATGGGCGCCTCGAAGCCATCTGCAACACTTATCCAATTTTCTATGTCATTCATAATGTAGTATTGCATTCTACCTTTCCAGTAGGCGAAGTCGTTCCTGTCAAAGAACGGAGGTCGTGCGGTGGAGTATCCCTCTTGAAACGCCATTACAATTTGTTCTGGTTGATTGTTAGATCTTCCAAAACGCACTTCGCTTTGATACCAACTGTAGGATCGATTTAGGCGTGCAGAGGGGGGGGGGTGAATGCACTTTTTCAGATCTTGGATCTCTACAGAATTGTTAGCGCAGCAGAAATAATATGTAAAAGAAACAGAAACAATGCTAACACGTATCAGTTACTTGGTATCCACCCAGATGGGTGACTAGTCCAAGGATCCACGCCGCGAGCACCACTTTTCACTATTGAAAAGTCTCCTTGAGATGGAGAAACCTTCACAGCAAGATCTTCCTCATTACACAGAAATATAATAGAGGAAGCAAGAAACACTCTACAATTTGGCAGCACTTCGTTACTGTACGGGACCGTACCGTACACATACAAAATGTGCTCCTTTTATAGGTGAACAGGACAGATTCGCAATCTGTCCAGCCCACACGAGTCGACTGCCCCTGGGACAGTCGACTGGCCTAGCATTAATTGCTAGCCAACGACTAGCCAATGGCTAGTTTCGGGGGTATACCAGTCGACTGCCCAGATGCCAGTCGACTGGTCCGAGGCCGCAAACTTTCTGTGGGTTTTGGCAGTCGACTGCCTCCAGGCCAGTCGACTGCCCTGCCTCCCAGCTTAGTTCCAGCCACTCCGGACCTTCTCCTTCGCGTGTGCCTTTAGGTCTGCTCCCTTGGCTCGCCCCTTGAAGTCCTCTTCCTCTGGCTATCGTCCCTCGGATGCGCACGCAAGCCTTCCCTTGGCTTGCCTCCATGCCACCCTTCACGTGTGCCCTTGAAGTCTACTTCCCGACTTGCCCTTGGAGCTCTCCTCCCTCGGCTCTCGTCCCTCGGATATGTCCACCATGTGTGATTCTCCAAGTCCTGCAAACTCAATTACACACATCAAATACAACATAACACTCTAACCTTAAACCTATTCGTCCACACATCAAAACCATGATCTTCCAATCATTTAAGGGTCGATTGCCTCAACAGGAACTTAATCTAGCACCTAAAGGATCACCGATGGCGGAAGCGGAGGATCTCGCTCATCCGCGGGAGGATGAAGGGCTTAAGCAAGAGCGACGAGAGGTGGAAAGTGAAGAGGTGCAGCTCTATCCTGACGGCGAAGGGGGGAGTACGCGCATCGCTCTTGACCTTGCGCCAGCCCTACGAAATCGTCTCCTCGAATGCCTGAGAAACCATAGAGACGTGTTTACTTCGACCGCTAAAGAAATCAAGGGGGTCCCCCAGCGTTGGCCATGCACCACCTACATGCGTCGCCGGAAGCCTGTCCTGTGAAGCAAAAGAGGAGGCACTTCTCTCCGGAACAAGATAGAGCCATTCGGGCAGAAGTTCAGAAGCTATTAAAAGCCAGACACATTAGGGAAGTCCGGTTCCCGGCTTGGTTGGCCAACGTGGTCCTAATTCCCAAGCCGGAGGTAAATGGCGAGTCTGCATTGATTTCAGAGACCTGAACAAAGCCTACCCGAAGGACTATTACCCCTTGCCCAGGATAGATAGGCTAGTGGACTCGACGGCCGGCTGTGAGTTCATCTCCATGTTAGACGCCTACCAGGGCTATCACCAAGTCCCCCTAGCCCCCGAAGATCAGGAGAAGGTCAGCTTTGTGATGGCTGACGGCACGTACTGCTACAACGTCATGCCCTTCGGCTTGCGTAACGCGGGCACCACGTACCAACGGCTGATGGATAAAGCCTTCCAGCACCAAATCGGGCGGAACATTGAGGTATACATAGATGACATCCTGGTCAAGATGGAGAAAGGAGGGGGCATGATAGCTGACTTGGAGGAAACATTCGCTACTCTGAGAGCACACAGGTTAAAGCTAAATCCAGCTAAGTGTTTGTTTGGAGTCAAAAGTGGCAGGTTCCTGGGATATATGGTGACAGAAAGGGGGATCGAAGCCAACATGGAAAAGGTAAAGGCCATCTTGGATATGCCGCCCCCACGGAACTTCAGGGAAGTCCAGTGGCTGAATGACAGAATCACTGCCCTATCACGGTTCATCTCCAAATCCTCGGACAAAACCCTTCCCTTCTTCAAAATTCTTAGAAAAGCTGTTAAATTCGAATGGGATGACCAGTGTGAGAAGGACTTCGAAGAATTGAAGACCTATTTGGCAGATCTCCTGACCCTGCAGAAGCCGATGGAAGGGGAGACCTTATTCGTCTATTTATCGGCAGCTGAGTAAGCGGTAGGGTCGGTGCTTGTCCGAGAATAGGACCGGATACAACATCCCATCTACTTCTTTGGACACCTGTTGAAGGATGCTGAGACGTGATACACCATGATGGAAAAGCTGGCCTACGCCTTGGTCTTGATGGCCCAAAGGTTGCAGCCATACTTCTTAGCGCGTCCCATCGTGGTTCTCACCAATAACCCGCTAGCCCGAGTCCTTACTAACCCCAAAGCGTCGGGCAGGCAAATGGACGACCGAGTTAAGCGAATACGGCATTGAGTATCAGCCTCGAACTGCCATCAAAGCACAAGCTCTTTCTGACTTCATGTTGGAGACAGTCCCGGAGGCCGAGACTGAAGGTATGTGGAAGGCTTATGTGGATGGATCCGCCAATAGCCAACATAGCAGGGTGGGACTACTATTGATTTCCCCCAAGGGAGACACGCTGCATCTGTTTATCTGACTTCACTTCAAAGCTACCAACAATGAAGCTGAGTATGAGGCGATCCTGGCAGGGTTGCATGCGGCCCATCACATGGGCGCCCGCTGAATCACTATCTATTCAGACTCACAGTTGGTGGCTCAACAAGTAGAGGGCAGTTTCGAAGTCAAATGTGAGCGGTTACAAAGGTATGTAGACCTATATGAACAACTAAAAATCACCTTCTCGGAAGTCATCCTGCAGAAGATCTCCTGGTCGGATAATGTGCAGGCTGACGAGTTAGCCAAGCTGGCCAGTTCCATATCCACTTGGCGGTTGGAGGGGCCCAGTGTGGCGGAAACCATGGTAGCCCAAGTTGAGGAAGCACCCAGAATAGACAGACCCGTGGATTGGAGAGATCCATATATAGCATTCCTCCGAGACGGATCACTACCGAGTGAAGGCCCAGGGACTCGGTTGTTTCGTCGACACGCGGAGAGGTTTACACTGGTTGGGGATCAATTGTACAAGAGAGCCTATGCCCGATCCCTCCTCAAATGTGTTGGGTCGGAGGAGACTGGCTACATAATGCTCGAGGTGCACGAGGGCATCTGTGAAAGCCATATTGGAGGAAGCTCCCTGACCCGCAAGATCCTTCTGGCGGGATATTTTTGGCCTACCTTGTAAGCTGACTCGCTCAACTTTGTGGCCAGATGCAAGGCTTGTCAGAAGCATCAGCATGTCTCTCATCGCCCAACGGAGCCGTTGAAAGTTTCGACAGTGTTGTGCCCATTCGACTAGTGGGGAATGGGCATTGTGGGACCTTTCCCCATTGGGCCCCAGCAGAAGAAATTCCTCCACGTCCTCGTGGATTATTTTTCTAAATGGGTAGAAGCTGAACCTCTGGCCAACATCACAGAGGGGGCGGTAATGAAGGTCTTATGGTCAGATATTGTCTGCAGATACGACATCCCTTATAAGCTGGTGTCGGACAATGGCAGGCAGTTCTCTGGACGAAGACTGAAGGAATGGTGTAAAGGGTTAGGCATTCAGCAGGCTTTCACCTCCGTCGCCTACCCACAAAGCAATGGACAAGCGGAGGTGGTCAATCGAGAAATTCTGAGAGGGCTCAAAGTAAAGCTGGATCATGTCAGAGGCAGCTAGGTCGAAGAACTTGCTAGCATCTTGTGGTCTTATCAGACTACCCCAAAGGAAGGAACCGACGAGTGCCCTTTCCAATTAGTCTACGGAGCAGAGGTCGTCATTCTGGTGGAAGTAGGAGAGGAGTCTCCACGACAGCGACATTATCGCAAGGAAGATAACGACCAGGAGTGGTTGATTGATTTGGACCTCATATCAGAGGTACGAGATAAGGCCGCGGTAAGGTTGGAAGCCTATCACCGGAGGATGCAGCTGGTCTATAATCGAAGGGTGATCGCTCGCAGCTTCGAAGTGGGTGATCGTGTCTAGAAAAGAATCAAACCAGTGGGAGATCCCGGGAAGATAGAGCCACGATGGGATGACCCTTACGTAGTTGTCAAAAAACTTACAGGGGGTAGCTATTACTTAGAAGACCGCGAAGGCAAAGGACGGGAAAGACCTTGGCATGCGAAGCATCTTCTCCCCTACTGTACTTTATGAGTTATCGTGTGATGTACTTTCGTCGTTGTATGCTCTCAATGTCCCACTGTCTTGCAGTATCATTAATAAATGAGAGGCACCACGTGTCATTCGGGAAATGTTAAGGTTCCGTTTTCGATTAAAACCCTACAGCCTCTCGGTGTGTGGGCTTGGCCTCGAGGTTGTACATACCCGACCAAGAGCTGATTAAAACCCTACAGCCTCTCGGTGTGTAGGCTTGGCCTCGGGGTTGTACACGCCCGACCAAGAGCTGACTAAAATCATATAGCCTCTCGGTGTGTAGGCTTGGACTCGGGGTTGTACACGCCTGACCAAGAGCTGATTAAAACCCTACAGCCTCTCGGTGTGTAGGCTTGGCCTCGAGGCTGTACACGCCTAGCCAAGAGCTGACTAAAACCCTACAGCCTCTCGGTGTGTAGGCTTGGCCTTGAGGCTGTACACGCCCGCCCAAGAGCTGACTAAAACCATACAACCTCTCGGTGTGTAGGCTTGACCTCAGGGTTGTACACGCCCGACCAAGAGCTGACTAAAATCCTACAGTCTCTCGGTGTGTAGGCTTGGCCTCGGGGTTGTACACGCCCAGCCAAGAGCTGATTAAAACCCTACAACCTCTCGGTGTGTAGGCTTGGCCTCGAGGCTGCACACGCCCGGCCAAGAGCTAACTAAAACCCTACAACCTCTCGGTGTGTAGGCTTGACCTCGAGGCTGTATACACCCGGCCAAGAGATGACTAAAACCCTACAACCTCTCAGTGTGTAGGCTTGGCCTCGGGGCTGTACACGCCCCGCCAAGAGCTGACTAAAACCCTACAGCCTCTCGGTGTGTAGGCTTGGCCTCGGGGCTGTACACACCGGGCCAAGAGTTGATTAAAACCCTACAGTCTCTCGGTGTGTAGGCTTGGTGTCGGGACTGTACACGCCCGACCAAGAGCTAACTAAAACCCTACAGTCTCTCGGTGTGTAGGCTTGGCCTCGGGGTTGTACACGCCCGGTTAATAGCTGATTAAAACCCTACAACCTCTTGGTGTGTAGGCTTAGCCTTGAGGCTGTACACACCCGGTCAAGAGCTGACTAAAACCCTACAACCTCTCGGTGTGTAGGCTTGGCCTCGAGGCTGTACACGCTCGACCAAGAGCTGACTAAAACCCTACAACCTCTCGGTGTGTAGGCTTGGCCTCGGAGCTGTACACGCCAGGTCAAGAGATGACTAAAACCCTACAGCCTCTTGGTGTGTAGGCTTGGCCTCGGGGCTGTAGACGCCCGGCCAAGAGCTGACTAAAACCCTACAGCATCTCGGTGTGTTGGCTTGGCCTCGGGGCTGTACACGCTCGGCCAAGAGATGACTAAAACCCTACAGCCTCTCGGTGTGTAGGCTTGGCCTCGGGGCTGTACACGCCCGGCCAAGAGCTGACTAAAACCCTACAGCCTCTCGGTGTGTAGGCTTGGGCTCGGGACTGTACACGCCCGGCCAAGAGCTGATTAAAACTCTATAACTTCTCGGTGTGTAGGCTTGGCCTCGAGGCTATACACGCCCGGCCAAGAGCTGATTAAAACCCTATAGCCTCTCGGTGTGTAGGCTGGCTATACACGCCCAACCAAGAGCTGATTAAAACCCTACAGCCTCTCGGGTGGCAGGCTGGGCCTCGGAGTGGTATCCACACGACCCAAAATTAATACGTGTTAGGGGGCGTACCCTGTAATAGCCCTACCAAGAATCAGATAAGAGTCTCATGTCCGCTCCAGCTACACAGGGCAGAAGATGAATGGATGATCACGTTAAAAAACAAGGACTTTAACGATGAATCAAGTACATATTCGCCTTAAGAGTTTCAAATGAATAAATTGCAGTAATCATGGGATGATGGATAAGCACATAATAAGGAGGCGCCCTACAGAGCCTGTTCTTCAGGGGAGAGGTCATCCCAAACACGTTGAATAGTTATGGCACTCAAGTCGAAGCCCGGCTTCAATAGCTGATCCTTCTCCAATTGCCCGATGGCTCCGTAAAAGCCCTGTTTGAGGGTTTTAAAGGCTTGTGCAACCACCAGATTAGCGTACTCCTCCGATCCCAAAAATTTGGCTTTGTAGGCGGCCTCCCTTGGAGATACTAGAGGTGTAGAGTCTTCTGGCTGCCGCCGGGCCTTGGGCTCGGCGTTAGTTTTGGCCATTTTGAGTGCCTCCACCTCTAAGAGCAGTTCTGCACCCCGGTCCTCCACGTTCTTCTTAGCCGACTCTAAAAGGGTAACTTGGTCGGACAACTCCTTATTACAGGCCTGGAGTTGCTCGCACTCCTGGGATAATTTCTGTAAATCCTCTTCTAGAGCACTGGTCTTCTCAGATCCCAGGTGTTCCCAAAGCTTGTACCCATGCAGGGTATCCTCGGTCGACATTAAGGAGGACAGGTAGTGATCATCTTTCTCTCGGAGGACCCGGCTGACCTCTAGCTGCAGGAGGCTGGCCTCACGGGCCCGACCCGCTTCTGTCTCCGCATCCGCCACTCGTCGCAGGAGACTCTCAGTAACCCCGCCAGAGTGCAGTAAGCGACTAGTGGCCTCGCAGTTCGCAGCAACCTGAGGAGGTGAATAAATATGGAGGGTAAAAGAAGATTAAGAAGAATTAATGAGCATGAACGAGGTATTTACCACCCACAAAGACTGGTGTAGCATGCCCAGGTACTAGACTGATCCGGCTACCTGCCAGAACGGACCAGGAGCCCCCACAGCAGGGGGAATAGATGAGCCAGGGACATCCCGTGGGTTGGGAATGTCTTCCTCCGAACTGGAAGCGCTCGGTAACGCCCCTGTGGTAACTCCCTTTATGCGGATGGACTGGGCAAGGTCGGTAGCCTTCTTCGCCGGCGAGGGAGCCTTCCGATGGGACCGAGAAGGTCCTATAAGTACGTCCTTACCGCGAGGAGGGTCGGCTGTAGGGACTGCGGTGCTAGCAGCGACGGAGGAGGGGGGTTCGACCCCGGTGACTGAAGCCGGAAAGGACGCATCCCCAGCGGTGGTTGAGCGTAAGCTTTTCTTAAACTACTTTAGGAGGCGGTCTCGTTGGGATCGTCGTTCGAGCCGTGTCTTTCTAGACACAGGGGCAGTAGTAGGCACACCTGACAAAGAGGAAGCATCCTCTTCCGGCGGAACCCTTGGAGAGAGGACGGGGGGCTCTCCGCGAGAGACTAGGCGTGGGGCCGAGACATCAACGCTATGAGGGACCCCTAGCACCGCGGGGCCCACTAATAGCTTCCCCTCCCTTTCGACACCCTCGAAGGGGATTCCTGCAGGAATTGAAGGAATCGAAGATACTATCCCAGGGATCAGGGCTTGTTCATGGGCCTAGTCCCACTTCAGAAATTTATTCTTCTCAAGAGAAAGCATAACGTCGCCTGCAAGGCAAAAGACAAGAGGGCGTCAGCAAGTATCAATTGAGCAGTATACAGAGAGTAAAACTACTCATGCAGATTGGAACTGAGGGGGTCTTCTTCGGACTAATCTCTGCCCGATAAAGGAGCTCCTCGCATTGCACCAACTGTAGCCAATGGAATTCCATCCCGGCCAAGATACTCTTAGCCCGTTGATATCCCTCATCCCATTGGAAATCACCCAGGTCGGGGGTAGGGGGCAAGCTCTCCAGCCAATGAATATTGCTGAAAGGACGCTCGGGAAGCCGGATGTAGAAAAATCTCTCTTTCCACCCTTTGTGACATGAAGGAAGGCCTCCCAAAAATCTATGACCACCCCGAGCGGTAAAACCAAAGGCCCCGTGAGTGCCAACAGGGGCAAAGAAGAAATGGAAGAATGGGGGGGGGGTTAGAGGAATGCCAAAAAGTTTGAAGAAAACCAGAGCCCCGCTCATCTGGGCAAAAGCGTTCGGAGCCAGTTGGTGAAGGGGGATGTGGAAATAATGTGCAACATTCATGAAGTAGGAAGGGATAGGGAAGCGCAACCCTAATTCCATTTGTCTGAGGAAGAAGGTGTAAAAACCCTCATGGGGGCTCACCGACCACTGATTTACGGTGGGGACCCTCACCTCCCAATCTGCTGGAACGCCATATTTTTGACAAGCGGCCTGAAGGGAGTTCGACCTCAGCTTGGAGGAGATAGTTTTATACCACTCAGAATGAAACCCTAATTCTTCCAAGGAGCATTCATCTGAGCCAGAAGACTTCTTCATCTTCCCCATGGTGGTCTACGAGGAAGAAGGAAGGCCGCGGAGAACAATGAAGAGGACACTTTCGCCGATAAGGCACCGACGAAGAGGGCAAGTAAGGAAATTCGAGACAGCGACTAGGGTAAGGCGGTCGCAGGGTGTCGTTACACCCACTTTTATAGGAAAGTGACACCTCCCCCGAGGCAATTGGAGGCCAGCATGGTAAGGATATTCTCAATCCGTCCCAAAGATCGGTTAGTGATTAATTGTCGGTGCTTCGTGTAACTTGCAGTGCGCCACAAAGCAATGAAAAAAGACACGTGGCCTCGCGGCACGCGTTGGGTAACCTCGATACTTCAAATGCCACAAAATTCGCAAGAGTCCGGGGATGTATTCAAATGAAGCAGCCTGGGTCAAGAGGCTCTGGGAATATGTCCGAAAGCCCTAAAAAAAAGGGGGGGGGGGAGAAGAAGGAGGAGGCGGGACATTTCAGGATTAGGACAAGGACTTGCGCAAGGACACAGACCTTGGTGAGTTCAACTTCTTCATCTCGGTACTAGTCTGATCAGTCAGCCACACTTCCCTTGATCAGACTTGAAGGGGGGGGCTTGTGATGGGGCTGGTTAGGCTGGGCCAGACTCGGGGATGAAGAAGCTAAAGACGCGACCTGCTCTCCTCTCTCTCTGGCCCCGGGACCCTCTTTTAGGGGTGCACTCGGGCGGCCTACCTCGGGAGATATCACCTCCAAAGACTCCCGAGCTCACCTCGGGAGACGAGGTCTTAACACTGGCCGACCTCAAAGACTGACTAGAAGAAGTGTACGTACCCCCCTCTATAAAACAGGCTCAACGAGAGAAGGAAGGATAACGGCGCCGACGATTTCAAGGGGTATCCCCTCATCACCGAATGCAGAGGGCGTGGCTCAAATATCAGGGTCGTGGCACCGATAAAAGGGAGGGCACGACCAGGGGGACACATCGGTATAAAAGGAAATTCAACTCCTCTGGTAGAGAGGGCACGATCTCTTATCTTCGCATACTACCTTTCTTTTTTATTAGATAATCTACTGACTTGAGCGTCGGAGTGGACTCCGCCGGACCCCCGCCGGCGTGTCCCCCCCTAACGCTTATCTTACTGTCACAGGACCCTCCCCTCTTGTTAGTGATATGAGAGAAGTGTCCTAAGGCAATCGCCTTATGATTGTAAAATATTTATTTTAATAAATGATAATTCACTATTTGAGTATACATGCTTGTGTATTTGATTGGGATCTTAAACTCATCTACTGAATGTCCGCAATACAACTCACAGCATAAGAGAATTTGTGATGAGATCACAACTAGTGATTATCTCTAAATGCGCAAATGTGAAGTATTGAAAATATCCCTAATCGATGAATTGATAAAAACGGACACTATCAATTCTGTTGAGACTAGCATGGGTTATTCTCTAATCAGCTGATTCTCACTGGCTGGTGACATTGGGATGTCCAGAGATAAACATGGATGCTAGTTAAGGGAACTAGTTCATTGGAGTGACTAGCTGTAAGACTTCATATGGAATCTATCTATAGAAATGTCAATGAAGTTCTTACTGCGGCTTAAGTGCGATGTTCCTTTGACTTACGGTGTTCAAGTCATCTTGGTCATAGAGACTTATACTTTAACATCTTAAGCAAGCATCTCCAAGGAGGTGTGGACCCAGGATGATTGGGTATAAGCCAAAGTGCCCGAAGATGTTTGAACAGCCTACAAAGGATTCACCACTCCTTGCGAGGAGATGTATACCCAGGCCTATCGTCGTATTGTTACTCAAAACCTCTGGCCAGAGTATATCATGTTAAGAGTGAAAGTCTCTTAAATACATGAGAGTAATTAGAAATCCAAAGGACGAGAAAGACACTACTTGGGCTAGGTGTGACGTAATCAGCCTAGTGGGGACTGACACAACAGACCATGTCCTGAACCAAGTGGGTATAAGGTGGTGAAGGGAATGGGGCACGATTCATTAGAGCTGCTGAAGGGTTTCAGAATAATTTCTTCTGGGGTCAAACCGTTGATCTTTCAATTAATTGGGGATCATGATGTACTACTAGGTGCCACTCATGATCGTTCTATAATTAATTGATTATAGACGGCCAACATAAATCGAAAGCCTATTTAGTCACACGCACTACGAGTAATCCGAGGGATTTAAAATGAGTTGAAAATTAGATTTTCCGATCAAGAGAAATAAGTCGAATCTGAGTTAATCAGAGGCGCAATGGAAGCTAAAAATGGCTAAGTCTTTTGAAGGCTTTTTGGGCGAATTAAATGTGTTTAATTCGCGACCGGTTCGGGTTGGTTTGGCTGACCAAAGAGGGTGCCAAACCCCCCTTGGGTGGCCGGCCACAATAGAGGAGAAAACCAATTAATTTTGGTTTAATAAAATAAATCCAGCGCGATTTATTTTATAAATTATGGATAAATAAATTTGTATAAAGAAATTTATATAAATAAATTTATAGAAATTTATTCTTTTATGGAAGATTAAAATAATCCATGAATTGGTTTATTTTAATTTTATAAAATCAATTATGAATTGATTTTTCCATAAAAAGAAAGTTTATAAATTTCTTATAAAATTTATTCTATAATTTAAAGAGAAGAAGAATTTGTTTTATTATAAATTAGTTATAATAAAACTTGGTTTAAACGGAATAATTCATAAGAGAATTTATAGGATAAATTTCTTATGATAATTAATTAGTTTTATTATAAAGTTAGTTATAATAAAATTCATAAGAGAATTTATAGGATAAATTTCTTATGATAACTAATTTGTTTTATTATAAATTAGTTATAATAAGACTAGGCTTAAACGGAATAATCAATAAGAAAATTTATAAGATAAATTTCTTATAACTAATTCCGTTAATTCCGTTAAGAGGGAGACTTAGCAAAGGAGTTGCTACTATATAAAGGAACCAAAGGCTAGCCCTTAATCCTAATCAACTAATCAAGTTGTGAAGAGCTCTCCCTCTCTCTCTCTTCTCTTCTCCCTCCCCTCTCCTCCCTTAGGGCCGGCGCCCACTTGGTGACCTAGGCCGGCGCCCTTCCTCCATCTAGGGCCGGCGCACCTCATCCACTTCCTTGGGTTGTGGCGTGAGCATTCAAGAAGAAGGAGAACCCGAACAAGAAGAAGAAGAAGCGGATAGCGACTCCTCTCTTCTCGGAATTCGATTCCGTTACTTCATTGGTTAGTTTGCTAATTCTTCTCTTGATCTTCTAAGTTGTGCCCATAGAGAATCTAGTAGTTCTCGTCGACACAAAACTCGTGACTTTGCGAAGTCATCCCGAAGAGAACTCGGCGTGGACGCGAATAGAGGCGAAGCTTCCAAGGGACGCTACGGTTGGATCTCGTCCCTTACTTCGAGTTACGCGAGGTACAAAGTAAATTAGTTTACTTTTCCGCAAATGTTTTATTTTATGATTATGTCGATACACTATAAGGTTGCATGCTAGATACGAAGTTAAAATAATTTAGGAAATTATTTTATGCAAATTCTTCTGCTGCACGTAAAAATTTAAAATTTTACGAACTCGTATCCTTGTCGACATGCACCCGGTCCCAACAGTGGTATCAGAGTCGGTTAGTGTTCGACTTAATCAAATAATTGTTTTATGGAAAACTTTGTCATGATCTCAATTTCGGAAACATTTTCAATTATGGAAACTTTCAAATTATAATAAATTTTAGATTTAGGAATTTCAAAGTTTGGAAATCCTCATGAAATTTCGCAAATGTTTGAAATTTTCTATTTTCTGAAATTTTATAATAATTTCGAAAACTTCCCATCTTTGGAAACTTTCCAATTTTGGAAATTTTTCTATTTTAGAAATTTTCCAATTTTGGGAATATGTAAGTTTTCTTTGTACCGGAAACTTACAATTATTCTGAAAACCTATTTTTGAAATCTCGCAATTTTGGGCACTTTCTTTTAAGAAAGTCTAGACAAATTCATGGACAGTTAATTGACAATTAAATTTGAATTGGTTTTTAAATTGACAACAAAATTCTTTATTTTGGATTGAGCCTCGGGGAGCCGTCCAATTTAAAGTTAGTTGTTGTAATTTAATTTCCCAATTTTAATTGAAATTGTCATGTTTGATTTGGATTGAGCCTCGGGGAGCCGTCCAATTGGATTTACAACACATTACTTTTCTTTGGGTATCTGAGCCTCGGGGAGCCACCCTTAGAAAACAATTTGTTGTAATTAATTAAATCGATGAATAAAATATGTTTAAGAGGTGATGCTCTTACATATTGTTGTCTCCAAAATTAATTAGGAAAATGGTTTCCTATAGAGTTTCTTAAATGAGATTTTCATGAAAATAATATGTGGTTGAATTAAGGGATTTGTCTCTTAATTTAATAAGATTTGATTTAGAGAAATCAAAGTCTTGAACATATTATTTCCGAAATTAATTATGACAATTTAGAAATTGTTTCCCAAAACAATTCCTTTAATAAAGTATGAAATTATAATTAGGAAATCCGGTTCCTAATTTAATTCATGAGACTTGATAAATTAAGTCACATACATACTTTATTAAGGAAATCGTTAGTCATGACATAATTTTATGTCATGAATGTGCTTAGAAAAGAATGAGACCCAAAACCCCTTACAAAATATTAAGGCCAACACCTTCCATTAATATGGTTAGAATCGGAGTTTTGTTTCTCGCTTGGGTTGATGGACACATCCATGCCCGACTTGAACCTCAACATGTTCAAACCATGGAATTAGTTTATGAATAATATAGTTCGAGTCAGAGGTCAATCATTAGTTTTGGTTGTTGGACACATCCAAGCCTGACTAAGCGGTTGAATGAGCTCCAACCATGTTAAAACTATTTCTTGATTAATGGGTCAGCCTTAAGCTTGGAGCATCGATTTGTTGTGCCACAGCCAAGGTCGATGTAAAGAGAGGTGCAGTTGGGTGCTATGTATAATGATACATACTTGTTAATGAGTTAACAACCCAATGATTTATGCAAACATTCAATTAGTTGATAGCATAAAGTGATAGTTACATATATGTGATGTGTAATCGGTAAAATTACCTACCTTCATAGCTAAGAAAAACTTGATGGCCACAGCCATGGTGGTTCTTATCTATGGTTGGATATCAACCTATTTGGAGATGTTCTTACGATCTCCCGAATTGATAATAAGGGTGATTCAATTCATAAAATAAATAGGATTTAATTTATGTATGTTGATACATTCTTTAATAAATCTTCTCACATAATCTCAATTTGTATTTCTAGGGTTAATCACTCGATCATGTCTTCTCTGAATTTGCGTTCCATCTTGGACACCAATAAACTGACTGGGCCTAACTTCATGGACTGGCTTCGAAACCTGAGGATAGTCCTCAAGGCAGAGAAGATTGCTTATGTCCTTGAAGATCTACTTCCCTCAAATCCTCCAGCAGATGCAACTCCAGACCAATTGGTGGCCTATCAGAAACATGTGACCGATTCTGAACTTGCAAGTTGCATCATGCTAGCCTCTATGGTACCTGAGCTGCAAAAGCAGCATGAGCATATGGATNTCTGGTCCGGTTGCCATCAGTGCGAGGTAGCTTGCGTTCTTCGGTTGTTCATTGTCGGAATCGTCCGAGCTTTCATCCCACGTGGCTTGAAGAGCCTTCTTCTTTTTGTTCTTAGTGGGGTTGGTCCTCTTTCTTGTAAGGGCATTCATGTTTGAAGTGCCCTTTTCTGTTACAGCCCGAAGCAGATCATTTTGCTTTTACCTTCAGTGCTGTAGGGCTTCATTACCTTTTGAACATCTTTCTTTGAAAATTTGTTCTTCCTTCTGGTGAACATTTTTCTTACCAAGTTCACCAGTTGTTCTTCTTCATCAGAGCCTGACTCATCTTCAGGTTTTTCTTGGACTTTTCTCTTTGATTTGGCTTCCTTTGGTGAACCTGCAAATAAAGCTAGCCCTTTCTCGACCTTGGCGTTAGTTTGCTCATGCAGCTCTAATTCACAAAATAGTTCATCCAGATTTATTTTTGAAAGGTTCCTAGAAATTTTATAGGCATCTATAATAGATGCCCATAGTGAGTTTCTAGGGAACGCATTTAACGCGTACCTTATGATGTCCCGGTTCTCCTGTTTGTGCCCGATCATGTGGAGTCCATTCAATATGTTCTTAATCCGGGCGTGGAGTTGACTTGCTAATTCTCCTTCCTGCATTTTGATGTTAAATAATTTATTCAATAATAGATCTCTCTTTGTTACCTTTGCATCAGAAGTGCCTTCATGTAATTCTGTTAATTTGTCCCATAGCTCCTTCGCCGAGTCGGTTGGTCCAATTCTGTTTAGCTCCTCTTTGGTAAGTCCGCACTGGAGGGTGTTCTGAGCTTTGAACTCGGTCTGAGCCTTTTTCTTCATCTCTGAGTTCCATCTGTCGGGCCTTAGTGGAGCATTATTTCCCTCATCCATTGGCGGTGTGTAGCCTGTTTGAACTGCAAACCACTGATCCATGTCGGTCTTCAGATAAACCTCCATCCTTCTCTTCCAGTAGGGAAAGTCTTCCCCATTAAAGAGGGGAGGGCGAGCAGTGCTATAGCCTTCACCTTGGGCCATCTGAAATAGACCACACAAAAACTTGTCCCAAGATTAGGTCTTGGATTAGTAGTGTGGTAGGAAGAGGAGAAGAGAGCGACTCGAAATGGTGTTGCACCAAATTCGAGTAAAATCAAACGAATGGAAAAAATAATCCAAATCTAGGCAACAATACCTAATTTAGATCAAGTGTAGCGAAAAACCAAAACTCGAAAAAAAAACTGGATTTCCCCCGGCTCTTATGGTGGTTGCACCGATACAGAGCGTACCAGGCTCTGATACCACTTGTAGGATCGATGCACGTGAGAGGGGGGGGGTGAATCACGTGCGTTTTTCAAAATATCAAAGCGCTTTAAAAAGCGTGCACAGCGGAAACGAAAGAAACGAAAAACAAACACACTAACACAGACGAGTTTTACTTCGTTCGGAGCCTTCGTCGACTCCTACTCGAAGGCCCAGGTCCCTCGGACCTTTCCGTTGGGCAAGCCACTAATATTCTCTACCGGTAAGCACCGATAGAGTAAGCGAGTACAGAGGAATTGAAAATGTGACAACCCCACACTTTCAAGCAATTAAATGCAATAAACTATATATTAAAAAAATTATCTTTTTACCGACGTCCGGAGTAGGTCGACTCTTTCGGGGCAGCAGGACGTCGTCGGCTCGAAGTGAGGCATTTCCGGAGCAATGCGCGAGCGTAGAAGAATCTTGGAGACTTTGGAAGAAGTGTTGTTTCAAGCCTTGGTCGAGGGCTCTATTTATAGCCCTGGGGGCGCCCGAAACGTCCAGGGTGCCCCCCTGCGTGGCTCCCGATCCGCAGCCCTCTCGGTCAAGCATTTGATCTCTTTATCTTCGGGATCAGCCTTGACCGGGGCGCCCGACGCGCGCGGGGCGCCCGGCTGACCGGTCAAAATTCCATCTTCTGGCTTCGCGAGGGTGAGCTGCAGCAGCCTTCAGTGGCGTGGCACAGTGGGCGCCCGCGACACGCGGGGCGCCCGACATGCGGGGCGCCCGATATGCGCGGGGCGCCCTGAATAGCGCTGCTGTCGGGGCTTTTCTTGGTCTGCTGACTTCTTTGACTCTGGGGGGCGCCCGAAACATCCGGGGCGCCCAGCTCAGCTACTGCCTCACTCCTTTGAGGCTCTCTGAGCTGCAGATACACAGTCCTTCGGTCCTGCATCCAGGGTTAGTCCAAAACAGCAAATAAAGTGTTAGATTATACAGCCTGGGCTGTCTTGGTTCTGACTTTGGTTCTCCGAAATGGAGCCCTAGGTCGAACCGACGCCTACTGTTCCCTTGACGGGGAACGCGTCCTCACTGGTTCGCTCCTCCAGTGACTTACCTCACTTACCTTGTGCAGCTCTACTTGACTTCTTGACCCACCAGGACTTCCTGCCAAGGCTCAACCACCTTGGTCTTCCTGCCAAGTCTCAACCAACTTGGTCTTCAGCCAGTTTTCAGGTCCCGCGGACCCAACTGGACTTCCCGCCAGGACTCAACCATCCTAGACTTCAGCCTGGTGTCTGGTCCTAAGTCTTTCAACCCTGCACACTTAGTAAAGAGGTTAAACACCAAAAACCCTAACTTTAACCACTTTGTCATACATCAAAACCCGAGTTTGACCGTTAGTGCAAACTGCACCAACAGTTCCAACCATTGATGAAGCAATACTGGTTTACTGCGACAACAATGGAGCTATTGCACAAGCAAAGGAACCAAGGTCTCATCAACGATCCAAACATGTGCTTCGCCGCTATCATCTGATCAGAGAGATTATAAGTAGGAATGATATACAAATTGAGAAAATTCCCACTGAAAGGAATTTAGCGGATCCTTTAACTAAGGCCTTGCCTCAAAGTAAGTTTGAGGGTCATGTTAAAGCCTGTGGTATTGGGTACCATAGCGATTGACATTAGGCCAAGTGGGAGTTTGTTAGTGATATGAGAGAAGTGTCCTAAGGCAATCGTCTTATGATTATAATCATTTATTCTAATAAATGAATATTCACTATTTGAGTATACATGTTTGTGTATTTGATTGAGATCTTAAACTCATTTATTGAATGTCTGCAATACAATTCACAGCATGAGAGAATTTGTGATGAATTCACAACTAGTGATTATCTCTACATGTGCAATTGTGAAGTATTGAAATTGTCCCTAGTCGATGAATTGATAAATACGGACACTATCAATTCTGTTGAGACTAGCATGGGTTATTCTCTAATCAGCTGATTCTCATTGGCTGGTGACATTGAGATGTCCGGAGATAAACATGAATGCTAGTTAAGGGAACTAGTTCATTAGAGTAACTGACTGTAAAACTTCATATGGTGATCTACATATAGATATGTCAGTGAAGTTCTTACTGCAGCTTAAGTGCGATGTTCCTTTGACTTGCGGTGTTCAAGCCATCTTGGTCATGGAGACTTATACTTTGACATCTTAAGCAAGCATCTCCAAGGAGGTGTGGACCCAGGATGATTGGGTATAAGCCGAAGTGCCTGAAGATGTTTGTACATCCTACAAAGGATTCACCACTCCTTGCGAGGAGATGTATACCCGAGGCCTATCGTCGGATTGTTACTCGAAGCCTCTGGCCAGAGCATGACATGTTTGTTGGATCGAGAAAACCGATAGAGGGGGGGGGGGTGAATATCGGAAATCGTTCGGACTTTCGTAAATAGCACGTACGCAGCGGAAAAATAAAATTAAAAGCACACAGCACAAAGACACAGTCGATTTACTTGGTTCGGAGCCTGTGTCGACTCCTACTCCAAGGCCCACGATCGTTGACCGTTTACTATGGGCAATTCTATATACGCGCAAAATCAGTTTACAAAAATAGATTTACAAGTATAGCACTATAAAATTTTAATAAAAAATCTCTTCTTTTACCGACGTCCAGTTGTAGGTTGACTTTCCGGAGCAGTGGGACGTCGTCGCTCGAGTTGGGCAGTTTCCGGAACAAGGCGTGAGCACAGAAGAGCGTGGAAGCTTTGGATCAAGGTTGTTCTGAAAGGCTTGGGCGTTGGGTGCTATTTATAGCACCCCAGGGCGCCCTGGACGTCGGGGGCGCCCTGCCACGTGTCAAGCGATCCGCTTTTAGCTCGGTCAGACGTTATCCCATCCGAATAGGGATAAGTTTGACTCTGGAGGCGCCCTGGTCGCAGAGGGCACCTTGGCTAACTTCTTCCGCTCAGAAATCTCGGCTGTGGATAAAGATGAAGCATCGCAGTCTTGGGCGCGGAGGCGCCCTGGCTGCTGAGGGCGCCCTGGCTGACGAGGGCGCCCTGGCTGCTGAGGGCGCCCTGCCCAGTAAGCAGCCGAAGCCCTTTTTGCTTCGCTTGGTTCTGGTTCACCTTGAGGGCGCCTTGGACACTCAGGGCGGCCTGCTCAGCTGCTGCCTCACTCCTTTGAGGCTCTCTTAGTTGCAGACACACGTTCCTTCGGTCCTGCATCCAGGGTTAGTCCAAAACACAATAAAACAATTAGTTTATACAACCTTAGCTGTCTTGGTTCTGACTTTGGTCTCCAAAATGGAGCCCTAGGTCGAACCGACACCTACTGTTCCCTCGACGGGGAACGCGTCCTCACCTACTCCTCTCGGGAGAGTTTACCTGATGCCAACCGCTCCTTTGGTTGGACTATTGCTTGGCGGTCCATTGCCAGGGATTGGATGCCGAGCTGTCCTTCGCCCGGTGCCTAGCAGTCCTTTGCTAGGGCTTTAGTCCCAAGCTGTCCTTCGCCTGGCGCCTAGCAGTCCTTCGTGTTAGTGAGAGCCCTAGAGCCAATCATATGATGATTACTTTTTGGACTCATTGTATCATATTCTTGTATATATATTTCTTATATATAAAGGCATTTCTTATGGTTATTGTACTTATGTGTATTGGTGCCAAATAACTTAGTATAATAACGTCCTTGAGTAGAAGGTTCTTATCTATATCAATCGATTAGTTAAATCGATAGTGAGATGATATAGAGAACACTACTCTTAATTATTCCTAGTCAAGTATTAACATTCAAGGACAATGTTAATGCATAGAGACTAGCATGTAGGTCAACATGATGACTTGGTCTCACAAGTCATGGATATGAGATATCAAGTTGACACATGAGTATACATTAGAGAATGTATACTGAATGACCCGCCATGAGAAAGTATCATGGATCGTTATATGAGTGTCATATACTTTCTCATGTGACTATTAGTATGACTATAGTCCTAGACCTGAAGTTACCATAGTTCCCTACATAAGGAGTTATGTACTTTGGCTTCGTCAAACGTCACCCGTAATTGGGTGGACTATAAAGGCGATTACTGGGTATGCAACAAAATATGCGGAGGGATGTGAGTGATGTAGATGGGATCTATCCCTCCTATATGACGGGAGAGATATCATAGTCTTGATAGAGTGAGATCACTAAGTGCATGACCATGCCCAAATAAGGCAATATGAGATATTGAGCTTATTTGATTATAGTGAGTCTACTTGGAGTTCAAGACACATAGATTGATTTGAGGATGACATGGTCTATGCCTCATGAAAGATCAATCTAGATATCGAGGATAGAAGGACGTTGTCACATATTGTGATGGTCACAATTATTAGTCACAATGGTGATGTTGGATCTCGACATTCTTGTAACTTGGGTAGCAATGATGTGTTGCTAGATACCTCTCATTGCTTATGTCCTTAAATAGGTTTAAGGGCATTGCCAACGTTACAAGAACCTATAGGGTAACACACATAGAGCAATAGATAGAGAATAAGTCCATATGATGGACCGAGAGTAATGAAGTCAAAGTTTGACTTTGGCTAAATATGGAAAGTCCATAAAAGGCAAGTTTATCTTGACTCAAATTAGACAACTTGATTTGGACTCGAGTTTGATCCAAGTGTTGGATGAATCTAATCATGGGAGAATAATGAAGTCAAAGTTTGACTTTGGCTAAATATGAAAAGTCCATAAAAGGCAAGTTTGACTTGACTCAAATTAGACAACTTGAGTTGGACTCGAGTTTGATCCAAGTGTTGGATGAATCTAATCATGGGAGAATAATGAAGTCAAAGTTTGACTTTGGCTAAATATGGAAAGTCTATAAGAGGCAAGTTTGACTTGACTCAAGCCACATCACCTTGACTTGACCAAGTGATGACTTGGCATCATCATCAAGGCTAAGTAACCTCCCCATTTGAATTTTGAATTCAAATGAGGGGTTACCTAAGATGGTGGCCGGTCACTTAATGGCCAATAATGGCCATTAAGTGGCCTGCCACTTATACACACAAAATGAGGTTTGTGTGGAAAATTAATTTTCTCTCCCAACTTGGTTTTTGGTTTTTGCTCTCCCTCTCCTCTCTTGTGGCTGAGACCCCAAGCAAGTGCTAGCACACTTTTGGGCTCTCCTCTCCACTCTCTTTCTTGTGTGGATACTTCTAGAGGGTTGCTACTTTGCATCCTTGAGATCCGACACCAACCGAGGAGCGAGCGGGAATTGCGGGGCACGCATCGAAGGTAGTTTTTCTCTTCTCTAATAGATCTAGGTTGTAGATTGGTTTTGAAGCATGTAAACGAGCACTCGTAAATTTTTGAAATGGTTTTCTTCGCTCGGATCCTTTCTATTGGGGCTTTCGGGGTTTTCGCGACGCGAAAAAGCGGTTTTCGTGGCCCGAAAAACCCTACACTTCTCTAGGTCTTGGATACTGGCAGTCCTTCGCCAGTTGCCTAGCAGTCCTTCGCTAGGGCTTGGATACTGGCAGTCCTTCGCTAGTTGCCTAACAGCCCTTCGCTAGGGCTTGGATACTGGCAGTTCTTCGCCAGTTGCCTAGCAGTCCTTCGCTAGGGCTTGGATACTGGCAGTCCTTCGCCAGGTGCCTAGCAGTCCTTCGCTAGGGCTTTGTCTCTGCACACTTGAGTAACATTGTTAGATCACAAACAAACTTAACTTTGAATCCTTTGCCAATATCAAAACAAGGTTCGATATGGTGCTTCCTGCACCAACAATGTTCAGAGTATGAATCTCTTAAATACATGAGAGTAATTAGAATCCATAGGACGAGGAAACGTTACTTGGGCTAGGTGTAACGTAGTCAGCCTAGTGGGGACTGACACACATAGACCATGTCCTGAACCAAGAGGGTATAAGATGGTGAAGGGAATGGGGCACGATTCATTATAGCTGCTGAAGGGTTTCAGAATCATTTCTGAGATCAACCGTTGATCTTTCAATTAATTGGGGATCATGATGTACTACTAGGTGCCACTCATGATCGTTCTATAATTAATTAGTTAATTATGGACGACCAACATAAATTGAAAGCCTATTTGGTCACACGCATAACGAGTAATTCGAAGGATTTAAAACGAGTTGAGAATTGGATTCTCCAATCGAGATAGACTAAGTTTGGTTGAGCCAAACGATTAGTCAAAACTGAATTTATTTCAGACGCATCGGAAGCATAGAATGGCTAAGTCTTTTAAAGACTTAATGGGTGAATTAAATAAGTTTAATTCATTAAGGGATTTGATCCAAGGTGGTATGTTTTATTATAAGCTTAAAATAATCCATGGGATTATTTTATCATGGATTAAAATAAACCAAAGAGTTGGTTTGTTTTATAAAAATTTATAATAAATCAAATATGACAAAATTTAATCCATTGGTGGGTTTTGAACCATGGACCTATAGTGTGAATGAAAACTTGGCCGATCACTTGAGTTGAATTCTCTTGTGTGTAAATTTTGGCCCGTAATTTATTTGAACCAAGATGGGCCGGCCAAGGAGAATATTCTCCTTGGTTTGGCCGGCCCTCTCTCTCCTTCTCTTTTGTTTTGTTTTAATCAATCAAGGATTGATTGGAGATTTATTACATAAGATGGAAGATGCTTGATTGATTTTTTATCATGAATTAAAATTTGATTTTAATCATGAGACAAAAATCAATTATGGTTTGATATAAAAATTATGCCAAAATTAAGAGGCTTGATTGTTTTTTTATCATGAATTAAAATTTGATTTTAATCATGAGATAAAAATCAATTATGGTTTGATATAAAAATTATGCCAAAATTGAGAGGCTTGATTGAGGAGGAGCTCCCTATATAAAGGACCCAAGGGGTGCCATGAAAGGTGATCGATCTTAGAATTGCTTGGGCTCTCTCCTCTTCTTCTCTCCCTCTCTCTTGGCCGGCCATAGGCCTTCGTCCCTTCTTCTTGCCGTGAGCACAAGGAGAAGCACCGAGGTGACGAAGTTCTTTCGTTGGGACGATCTTCCTCTTCGGCCATCATCACCTTGGGATTGGGCGCAAGTCATTTTCCTCCTTCTCGCCGGAATTGTGAATCCGGCCAACCTTGGTGGTGAGTCTTTCGATGTGATTACTCTTTCGGTTTTCATCGTGTTCACGGAGAATCTAGTAGTTCTCGTGAACACGAAACTCGTGGCTTAGCGAAGTCATCCCGACGATACTCGGCGTGGATACGTATAGAGGCGGAGCTTTCAAGGGACGCTAACGGTTGGATCTCGTCCCTTCTTCCAAGTTACGCAAGGTAATTCGTAGAGTAATTTCCTTTTCTGCAAAAATTTTATATTACGATTATGTGAACATTGCATGCTTAGGATATGTGTTAGAATAATTTAGGAAATTATTCTTGTTTTTTTATTTCTGCTGCATGTAATTATGTAACAATTACAATACGTGTCCGCGTCGGCATGCACCCGGTCCTAACACTCAGCTCCAGCCTTTGTAAGTTATTTCGTACCTGGTACAGTTCCTGATTAATGCTGACTGATGCCCTCTTGTTTTATACTTTGTAGGTAACATTATGTTTTCCCTTGTGATTAATAAGCTCCTGAAGTGGGACCAGGCTACCGAATAGGCGTTGGTCCTAGGCTCAGTATCCTCGACTCCCGCAGGAATCCCCACCGAGGGTGATGAGGTGGTGGGGGAGTCGTCTGTAGGTCTAGCTGTGCCCTGGGCCCCCACGGACATCGGAGCTTCAGAGTTGCCCCCGGTCCTGGAAGGGGGGGGGGGGTCAACTGCTCCTATTACCGAGCTTCCAAAGGGAAAAGTGGTACCTCCTCCATCAATCATACCCTCAGAGATCCATGCGTTTGAAAAGAAGCGTCGGGAGCGCCGATCCCAAAGGGATCGACCCCTGAAGCGGTTGAAGAAAGGCTTATCTCCAATGTCATTGTGCTCGGCTACCCCCAAGGACGTGGCTTCAAGATCCCCGGGCGCTTGGGAGGAGTGTTCGTCTCCTATCGTTGAGACGACCGTTTCTGCCACCGATGCCCCATCTCTCTCGGTCGACCCTCCGGTTGTTCCCCGAGGCAAAGAGATGTCCACGCACCGGAAGGCTCCCAAGGCGAAGAAGAAGGTGGCTGGTAGTTCTCAATACATCAAAATAAAGGGGGTTGCCTCTGAGGCACTGCCGAGCGCTTCAAGTACAGAAGAAGATGTCCCTAACCCCAGAGATGTTCCCAGTCAGTCAGGGCCCCCTACCGAGGGAACTCTTCCTTCTCCCATCTTACCATGGCGGGTAGCTGGGTCAACCCGCTACCTGGGCATGCTACACCAATCCCTACTAACGGTAAACATTTGTGGCACGCTTTTCATTTTACTTCAAAGTCCTTCTACTGACTGTCTGTATCTACCCTGTAGGTGGCCTCTAACTGCGCAGCCACCTACCGCTTGCTGTGCTCCAAAGGGGTTACTGAAGACCTCCTCCGGAAGGTGGTGGAGGCCGAGGCAGAAACCGGTCGGGATCAGGAGGCTGGACTCATGCAGTTGGAGGTCAGCTGGGCTCTTCGCGAGAAAATCGAGCATTATCTGGCCGCCTTAATAATGACCGAGGATACCCTGCATGGGTACAGACTCCAGGACCGCCTTGGATCTGAGAAGAACCAGGCGCTTGCCAGGGAGCTGTAGGAGTGGGATCAACACCAGGCCCGAATGGGAGAGTTGACCGGTCAAGTTGACCTCCTGGAATCCGCAAAGAAAGTCTTGGAGGACCGGGAGGCTGAACGAGAGCGTCTGATGGCTTTGCGAGAACATGACCTGGAGCTGTCGAGCTCGTATGCAGCTGATCTTCAGGACCAAGTGGCCCAAGCCAAAGCACAGACTGCTGCTGCTACCCAAAAACTCCGGGAGGCACAAGAGGCTCAAGCTTACCTCTCCCAAGAGGTGGCGATACTGAAAACTGCCAAGGAGGAGGTCGAGGCCAAGATACAGCAGCAGCAGGGTGATCACTCAATTCAACTATCCTGGGTCGAGGTGGAGTCCAAGGCTGTGTTCTTGGAGTCAGAGGAGTATGCCGAGGTGGTAGCTGAGCAAGCATTTAAGCACCTAAAACAAGGCTTCTATGGTGCTATTCACTAGTTGGAAAAGGACCAGTTGTTGAAACCCGGCTTGAACTTGCGCGCGATAACCATCCAGCGTGTCTGGGACGATCTGCCCCCTGAGGAGCGTGATTTGTAGGATATGTTCTGATATAGCCTCCCTGACCGTCCCTGGTGCACTATATCTTCCTCTTTTTAAGCGCTCTTTTGTAGGACAAGTGTGCGGTTGTTTTATCAATGAATGTCAACGTCGCTGAACTTCTTATGTCTGGAGTGCTTTCTTGATTTCCTTAGGATGTCAGCTTCGAAGGAAACCTATCCCCCGAGAAGTTGTAGGGTTTAGTCAGCTCTTGGCCGGACGTGAATAGCTTCGAGGCCAAGCCTACACACTAAGAGGCTGTAGGGTTTGATCAGCTCATGGTCGGGCGTGTACAACTCCGGGGCCAAGCCAACACACCGAGAGGATGTAGGGTTTCATTAGCTCTTGGCCGGGCATGTATAGCTCTGGGGCCAGCCTACACACCGAGAGGCTGTAAGGTTTAATCAGCTTTTGGCCGGGCGTGTATAGCTCTAGGGCCAAGCCTACACACCGAGTGGCTGTAGGGTTTAATCAGCTCTTGGCCGGGCGTGTACAGCTCTGGGGCCAAGCCTACACTCCGAGAGGCTGTAGGGTTTAATCAGCTCTTGTCCGGGTGTGTACAGCTCCGAGGCCAAGCATACACACCGAGGGATTGTAGGGTTTAATCAGCTCTTGGCCGAGAGTGTACAGTGTTAGTAGGAGCACTAGAGCCAATTATGTGATGATTGACTAGAGACTTTTTTATCATACTCTATCATTATTAAAGGCATGCTTGGTTATTATACTTACTGTATTTTGTGCCAAATAACTAAGTATAATAATGTCCTTGTGTAGTAGGTTCTTATCTATATTATATCGATTAGTTGAATCGATAGTGAGATAATGTAGAGAACACTACACTAAATTATTCCTAGTCAAGCATTAATATTCAGGAACAATATTAATGCATGGAGACTAGCATGTAGGTCAATTGATGACTTTAGCTCACAAGTCATGGATATGTGATATCAAGTTGACACATGGGTATACATTAGAGAATATGTACTGAATTGACCCGCCATGAGAAAGTTTCATAGATTGTCATATGAGTGTCATAAACTTTCTCATGTGACTATTGGTATGAATAGTCCTTAGACCTGAAGTCACTACGGTTCCCTACATAAGAGTTATGTACTTTGGTATCGTCAAACGTCATCCGTAACAAGGTGGACTATAAAGGCGATCACTGGGTATGTAATGAATTATGCGGAGGGATGTGAGTAATGTAGATGAGATCTATCCCTCCCATATGACGGGAGTGATATCTGTGGGCCCTTTGATCGAGTAGGACTGCTAAAACGCATGACCATGCTCAAATGAGTCAATATGAGATATTGAGCTCATTTGTTTAAGTGAGTCTACTCGGGGATCAAGAAACACATAGATTGATCGTGGATGACATGGTCTATGCCTCATTGGTCAATCTAGATATCAAGGATAGAAGGACAAGGTCATACATTATCATAGTCACAGAGGTTTAGTCGGATCTTGACTTTTCTTGTTACTTGGGTAGGAATGATGCATTGCTAGATGCCGCTCATTGCTTATGTGTCTAAGGTGTTTAGGCGCATTGCCAACGTCACGAGAACCTATTGGGTCACACACTAAGGACATGATGCTTCGGGAAATCTGAGTGGGAGCCCGAGTTGGGAAATCGGGAGATCTGATCGTGAGCTCGAGTTAGGAACTCGGGAGACTAGTTTAGGAGCTTGGGACTGGAGCTCGGGAGACTCGGGCCGGGAGACTGGGTTAGGAGCTCAGGGACTTGGTCGAGAGCTCGAGTTGGGAACTCGAGACACTAGGTCGAGAGCTCGAGTTGGGAACTCGAGAGACTAGGTCGAGAGCCCGAGCTCGGCACTCGGCAGACTGGGTCGGCACTCGGCTGACTGGGTCGGGAGCTCGGCGCTCGGCAGACTAGGTCGGGAGCTCGGCGACTTGCTCGACAGACTTAGTTGGAAGCCCAAGAGGCCCGGTCGGAATTGCATGGGGAAATTCATTAAAGTGTTTAATGAAGGTAAGAGAAAAAGTCTCTCTTCATTGGATGAAGAGAAGGTGAAGAGTCACATAAAAAGATGTACTCTTTATTGGCTTCAAAGAGTCAAAAGACTCTTCATATTCATGGGTTGAATATAAAAAGAGAGTCTAGTCATTTTGAATGAGGTGTGTGAGCCTTCCCTTCTTCCCTTCCTCTCTTCTTCCTCTTCTCCCTCTTGGTCGAAACCCCTTTGGGGTATTTGGTGTTCTGCGAACTACCTCAAGTTGCTAGCACAACTAAGTTAGTTCTTCCCGGAGTTGAGAGATCGTGTCCGTGTGGATACGGATAGAGGCACAGACACTTGAACGTGCAAGAGATCCGACGCATCATGGACTAGCGGGATAAATGAAAGGCTACGCATCAAAGGTATATCTTCTTTAGAAGTAGATGTAAATCAACTTTGTACGAGTTTTCTTTCGCATGGATCGCTCGAGGGTTCTTGTTTCCGCTGTGATTTTGTGTTATGGTGCCGGGAGAACCCAACATACAGCTCCGGGGCCATGCCTACACACCGAGAGGCTGTAGGGTTTAATTAGCTCTTGGTCAGGCGTGTACAGCTCCGGGGCCAAGCCTACACATCGAGAGGCTGTAGGTTTTAATCACGGATGGGGACTCAGCATTTTTCCGAATGACATGTCGCTCACATTTTTTATTTATTATACTGCAATGCAGTGAAGAAGTAAAAAATACATCAAGCAAATACACCGTGTGGTATCTTACTGAGTACAGTAGGGGCGGAGATGGTTGGCATGCCAGGGCCTTTCCAATCTTTTGCTTTTATTGCCTTCCAGGTAATAGCTACCTCCTGTGAGTTTCTTGATGACGACATAGGGGTCGTCCCACTGCGAGTCCAACTTCCCAGGGTCCCCTACCGGTTTTATTCTCTTCCAGACTCGATCACCCACCTTGAAGTTGCGGGCGATCACTCGGCGATTGTAGGCTTGCTGCATCCTTCTCCGATATGCCTCCAACCTTGCCGCGACTTTATCCCGTACCTCCGAGATGAGGTCTAGATCAATTAGCCGCTCCTGGTCGTTGTATTCCTTGCGATAAGACTGCCGTCGTGGGGACTCTTCCCCTACCTCCACCGGGATGATGGCCTCTGCGCCATAAACCAGCTGGAAAGTGCTCTTGCCCGTCCCTTCTTTCGGGGTAGTCCGGTAGGACCACAGGATGCTGGGGAGTTCTTCGACCCAGCTGCCCCTGACGTGGTCTAACATTATCTTGAGCCCCCGCAGGATTTCTCGATTGGCAACTTCGGCTTGTCCATTGCTCTGCGGGTATGCAACTGAGGTGAAGGCATGTTGAATGCCTAATCCTTCGCACCACTCCTTCAGCTTACACCCAGAGAATTGTCTCCCGTTGTCGAATACCAAATTGTGAGGGATGCCGTACCGGCAGACAATGTCTCTCCATAGGACTTTCATCACAACCCCTTCTGTGATGTTCGCTAGAGGTTCGACTTCTATCCATTTGGAGAAGTAGTTAGCGAGGACCAACAAAAATTTCTTTTGCTGGGGCCCCACGCGAAAGGGACCCACAATGTCCATTCCCTATTGGTCGAAAGGGTAGTATACTGTAGAAACTCACAAGGACTCGGTCGGACGGTGAGTTACATGTTGATGTCTCTGACAAGCTTCGCACTGGGCCAAAAAATTAAGCGCATCAGCCTGCAAGGTAGGCCAAAAGTATCCCACCAAAAGGATCTTCGGAGACAAGGATCTTTGGAGACAAGGATCTTCTTCCAATGTGACTCTCACAAATGCCCTCATGTACCTCCCTCATCACGTAGCCGGTCTCCTCTGGCCCGATGCATTTTAGGAGGGTTCGGGCGAAGGTCTCTCCTATATAGTTGATCCCCGATCAGTGTAAACCTGCCTGCCCGCCGGTGAAATAGTCGACTCTCTTGGCGCCCACTCGGAAGGGATCCATCCCAGAGGAATACTATGTAGGGATCCCTCCAGTCTGTTCGTCTGTCAGTTTCAGCCTCTTCTCCAATTTGGGCTACCATTGTTTCTGCCGCACTAGGCTCGTTCAGCTGCCAGGTGGATATAGAGATGACCAGCTTGGCTAACTCATCGGCCCGCACATTGTTCGACTGGGAGATCTTTTGCATGATGACCTCCGAGAAGGCGGCTTTCAGCTATTCGTAGAGGGCTACATACTTCTGCAGCCGCTCGCACTTGACTTCGAAACTACCCGCTATTTGCTGAGCCACCAATTGAGAGTCCGAATAGACCGTGACCCGACAAGCTCCCATGTGCCTGGCTACTTGCAGGCCCGCTAGGATCGCCTCGTATTCATCTTCGTTGTTGGTAGCTTTGAAGTGAAGTCGGATAAACAGATGCAATGTGTCTCCCCTAGGGGAAATCAGTAGCAGTCCAACCCCGCTATACTGGCTATTGGAGGATCCATCTACATAGACCTTCCACATACCTTCGGCCTCCGCCTCCAGGGCAGTCTCTAGCATGAAGTCGGATAGGGCCTGCGCTTTGATGGTGGCTCGAGGCTGATACTCAATGTCGTATTCTCTTAACTCTATCGTCCATCTTATCAGCCTGCCCGACGCTTCGGGGTTAGTGAGGACTCGAGCTAGCGGGCTCTTGGTGAGGACCACGATGGGATGCGCTAAGAAGTACGGCCGTAACCTTCAGGCCATCAGGACCAAGGCGTAGGCCAATTTTTCCATCATGGTGTATCGAGTTTCGGTGTCCTTTAGAAGGTGTCCAAAGAAATAGATGGGGTATTACACCCGATCTTGCTCTCGGACGAGCGCCGATCCTACCGCTTGCTCGACTGCTGATAAATAGACGAATAAGGTCTCCCCCTCCATGGGTTTGTGCATGGTTGGGAGGTCTGCAAGATAGGTCTTCAACTCTGCAAAGGCCTTCTCACACTGGTCTTCCCACTCGAACTTGACGGCTTTTCTCAAAATTTTGAAGAATGGGAGGGTCTTGTCTGCGGATTTGGGGCGCCCCGGTGATCACAGGAGCCCGTATGAAGCCTATAAAAGGGGCTTCGACCCCTCAGCTTCAGATACAACTTCCAAGATCCATTCTAAGCTTTCTAACTAACGACAAAGCTCTAATGACGAGGCTCTACCACCGGGAGGCTCCAGGAGGAAGTGCGCGGCACTTCGGAGGTCCAGATCGGCCGAGTCTTCGACCATTTCATTTTGGTTTGCCTTAATTATTCTGCATTTAATTTCCTATATTTTGATTGTAATTATTGCACTGTAAGACGAGTTTCTCCGCCTCCGGAAAGTCCGAAAAGGAGACCAATAGTGGACAGGTGTTCCCGTGCATATGCCTTGGATGTACTGACCCTGGGGGTCAGGAACCAAGTAAAAAATCCCGCGTGCAATCTGTGTTGTTGTCTTTTATTCTGTTTGTTTCATTTTCCACTGTGCTACTAACACTCTATCCAGAACGATTAATCTTAAGTTTACGAGTTTCCGCAAAAAGATTTCGACGGTCGATATTCACCCCCCTCTATCGACTGCACCGGTCCTAAACATACTTTATGTGTAGGAACATAAAGATTTGGACCAGTGGATGTTGGATATTGGATGCTCCAAACACATGACTGTGGATAAATTGAAGTTTACCAAAATCAGGTTCAAAAACCTAGGCTTAGTAGCATTTGGCAACAATGCTACACTTAAAGTAATTGGGTCAGGTAACATTGAACTTAACTCAGATTTTATCATTAAGAAAGTATTATTGGTTGAAAATTTCAAGTTCAATTTGCTTAGCATTAGCCAACTTTGTAATACTGGTTATGTAATTACCTTCGCCAACTCTGACTGCCTTATTAGGAATCTACAAGACTCAGAGATAACTCTTAAGGGTAGTAGGAAAAACAACGTTTATACTGTTGGACCTTGGATGGCTAGGGGGGGGGGGTGAATGTAGCCAGACACTCAAATCACTCCCTCTTCTTTGAACGTTCTTTCTGTGATCAGATTAGTAGCATCGGAAACAAAATGCAACAGAAAGAATAAAATAGAGCAAGGAATCAAACCAACGCTGACACAGCGATATACAAGGTTCGGGGATAACTTGCCCCTACTCCTTGGCGTGCCCTTAAGGTGGGCGATCCCTTGATCATCGACAGATCAAGCCCCGGTGAACACCGGATAAGATAGAGCCTCCTTCTCGGTGGAGAAACCTCTCCACAGATCTCACGGATGATTGAACTTGAGTACAAGAGATCACACAAGAAGGAACGCTCACACAGATCTCATAGGAATGCAACAAGAACACTTAAGCACACAAGCAACAGAGAGCTCTTGACACAACCCAGCCAAACTCCTCAAGTTTCTGTCTGTTCGTTCATTTCGCTCCTCTGCTTCCAGCTTTGTCTTAAGCTCCCTCTCACCATCGAAAGCTTCATCAGCATCCACTGAGCCAGCCTGAACCCACTGACCTCCCTGAGCACTCAGTCCACTGAAGACCTCCTCTCCAGCTGAGTCTCCATCAGTCGCCAGCTGCTCCAGTTGCCGTTGAAACCTGAGAAGGACAAACAAACAAACCTGCTCCAAGGAAAGCCTCCCATTGACCCTCCTTGAGTATTTGAATCACCTGCTATCACCTGCACACTCCATCAGAGGCTTAGCAATGCATATCAAATGAAATCAGCAATGTATCAGAGAATCGGCAGAGAAAACAGACTCGATCAGACACTTCTGACAGCGTATTTGAATTAAAGTTCTGCTCCTGATCGGTCCCCAGACCGATCAGAGAGGAGCCTGATCGGTCACCAGACCGATCCAGCAGTCTTCTTCACACTCCTGATTGGTCCCCAGACCTATCCAGCAATCTGCTGCATACTCCAGATCGGTCCCCAGACCAAACAGGCTGCGCCCTGATCGGTCACCAGACCGATCAGGCTGCTTCCTGACCGATCAGAAGTCATCCTGATCGGTCATAAGAGAATCTCACGACACTTGATCGTTCACTTAGACCCATCTGAACAGTATCCCTGATCGGTCATCAGACCGATTAGGAGCCGAGCAGTAAGGTTCCCAAAACCCACTGTATGCTCCCTGATCGGTCACCAGACCGATCAGACATAGCTAGATCGGTCACCAGACCGATCCACGAGTGAACTTCGTGCCAACTTCCCTGATCAGTCACCGGACTGATCCAGGCAAGGACAAATCCACTCTAAGTCACGAGAACAAGCCTCCAGCGCTTCCCTGACTCGTGCTCAGTCCCTCGGACCAAGACTCCGTGCCCAGCTTCACTCACCGGGACTTCGTTCAACCTAGCTTCCCAAGCTAGGACCTGACTTCACTCACCAGGGTTTCAGTCACCTGGCTTCACTCACCGGGATTTCAACCTAGCTTCACTCATTAGGATTTCAATCACCTGGCTTCACTCACCAGGACCTGACTTCACTCACCGGGATTTCAATCACCTGGCTTCACTCACCAGGACCCGGCTTCACTCATCGGGGTTTTAACCAATCACCTAACCCTCCAAGTTAGGACATTTCACCTAACCCTCCAAGTTGGGACTTTTCACCTAACCCTCCAAGTTAGGACTTTTCACCTAGCCCTCCAAGCTAGGACTTTTCACCCAACCCTCCAAGTTAGGACTTTTCACCTAGCTCTCCAAGCTAGGACTTTTCACCCAACTCTCCAAGTTAGGACTTCGTGCCCAGTCCGCGACTAGGACTTAATCCCCATGCGTTTAACCAGACTTAAATCAAAACTTAAATCGGTGTCAACACCAAAACAACAATCAGGGTTAGACTGCATCAACAATCTCCCCCTTTTTGTTGTTTGACAACCCGATTTAAGTTTAGGCATTGATGATTAATTGAAGGCAGTTCAATTATCGTAAGGGAATCAAAATCCTCCCCTTACAATAACCCTAAACTTAATCAACCATTTTCTCCCCTTTGTCAAATATCGAAAAAGGTATGGTTATTAAGTTTGAACATACCTCCCACTCAAACACGGGTCTCTCCCCAAACCCAGAATAATCAAAGAATAATTTTTGAATCGCACATGAAAACATATACAAAATAATATCATGGTCAAACATGTATATGTTTCATATGACAAGTAAGTCAAAGGATGATTTTGAAATTGCATATGAGAGGCATATACCATAAATGTATCATGACAACAATGTATATGCATCATATGACAACAATTATCGCAGTTCCATCAGACTGATGATCGATACAGAAAAATTTCTGATTTATCTATGAACGATCAATTTTCAGAAAAATTTCTGTAATTCTGATTCGTTCAATATCGGACTGCATTAACACTTGGACTTCCATGTGAAGACATATACAGAAGTATATCCTGGTCTAATACGTATATGCTTCAGAGGACGAGTAACGAATGCAATTGTATCTAAAACATAGTCTTGATTGGTCTCCGTGACCAACCAGGTCTGCTGATTACGTGATACAGAAGTATATCTGATTAGTCTGGGGAGCGATCAAATTTCAAAAAAATTTCGGAAACTCTGATACGTTCCTGATCAGACTGTATTAACAATTGACATTCCATAACAGGGGAGTAGACTCTATTGATATTCGATATTTCAGAAAAATTTCTGAAACACGACATTAAGAACAAGAGTCATGATTTGGATTTCTTGACTGAAAATTATCCCTCATCAAGGAGCAACAGATCAAAAGACATGATTCAAACAACCCGTTCATATGAATTTTAAAAATTTCAACACGGGCTTGTATCGAATCAATATAAGATTTACTCCGAGTATGATTAGGATGATCCAATTATACTTGGTTTGTATCAGATTTGTTTGTAGTATGATCATTAAACTGATACAATTGGATAACAGGAGATCGGACTGAGGAGTTTTGACCCAATCAGAGAATTTCTTGATCTGATCGGTCACTAGACCGATCAGACTGATCCCTGAACGGTCACGAGACCGATCAGTATGAGTCCTGATCGGTCAGTGGACCGATCTGGTTCGACACAGAGAGGTTTCTGATCGGTTTGTTCCAAAAAAATTTTAGAAACTCTTCATCAGGTTGAAACCAGGTTTGCTTCAACTCTAAACCATTCCTAAACCCTAATTCAATCAGAGTTAGCCCCTTCTTGATCCTACGATGGGTTTCCCTTAACCAAAAAGTATTTCCCAAACTAAAATAATCATCATGATTTGTATCAATTCCATATCAAAAATTGAGAATTTTTTTTATGAAAAGAAACCAATAACATGTTTGTGTCAATTTAGTGTCACAATATGATCAAGTTCCAAAACATGCTTATATCACATTATGATCAAATTTCCAAACCATGCTTGTGTCAAATTAGTATCAACATATGATCAAATTCCAAAACATGCTTGTATCAAATTCTTATCAAGATTCAAAACTTTCCAAAAAAAAACAGATTTGTATCAAGATTCAAGACTTTAACCCCTATCAAAGCATGATCAGTATGTGCTTAAGCCTTAACTTGAGTATCAAAAGCAGGTTTGTATCAAAGCACAATCATTGGGAAAACAAACAAGTCATGGAATTTGAGTTTCATACAAAGGGAGCATTAACCCTAGACCTTAAGCTCATGTTCTTTGTCTAATCATGTATTGTGAGATTTTCATAGTGATTTTCGAATTAGTACTAACTAATGTGTCCATACTTGTTCTTTAGCATTCATTCATGTTCTATAACCCATACAAGAAAATAGACACCTTGGGCTTGAGATAAAGAATTTCATAAATCATAAATTGCAGTAAACTATAAATTGCAACAATAAACCTAATTGTCCTAAGCAATCCATGACAAGGGCAAGTTATGTGTTTCTCTAAACCATTTATGCAATATATATATAATTTTTCCAAAGCTTGTAGATTTATTTTGAAGCATGGATATACTATTATTCATTGCATGGAAATTTTCTTACTACTCAAGTGAAATTTCATAAAACATAAATTGCAGTAAAACATAAATTGCTACAAGAAAACCAATTAATCTAAGCAATTCATGACAAGAGCAAATTATGTGTGAATCTTAACCCTTCATGCAATGTATAAAAACAATTTCCAAGGCTTGTTGACTCATTTTGAAACTAGTGTAACCTTAGCCTTGGGTTTGGAGCACCACTTATCAACAACCTATGTTGATAGATGCTCCCCCTCAATTTATGCTTATACAATTCTAAATATTGAGGTTTTAGGTACCCAAATTTTGGGACCTAAGGAATTTTCAATGAATGACTTTGGCACCCATTCCTTAGTCAATTTCTTTTTGACTTTTTGAACCTTAGAATCATTTGATGATCTAAAATGGGTTCTAGGCATCAATGACATGAAGCTTGATTCTTTAGGTTGGTAACCTAAGCCAACTTTGTTGTAAACCGCTTTTTGTGAATTTAGTATCATGCCTAGAGTTTTAGAGCTAGTTGAAAACTTCTCAAGAATATTCTTGAGGTTTTCAACTTTGCTCTTCAAATTCTTATTTTCATCCTCAAGGAACTTATCATGCATAACATCAATTACCTCATTCTTAGAGGTTTTCAATTTTTCTACTTCAAATTTCAATGACTTAATCTTATTCTTTGATTTCTTTAACAATTTAGTTAAGCATGCTATCGTCCTATAGCATTTATCTAATTCCAGAGAGATTACCTCTTCATCATCCGAAGATGATGAAGGCACGGTTGAGGAGCTCCTTGATTCGTTATCGCTCTCTTCTCTCGAGTCCTCTACTGCCATGAAAACAAAATGATGGGAGTTCTTTTTCTCCTCTTCTTCCTTCTTCTCCTTTCTTTTGTTACCTGCCACGCAAGCAAACCCTTTCTCTTTTGGGCTTGTGTTAGAGATCTCGTGTAGCTCCATCTCACAAAATAAATCCTCTAACTTAACAAAAGATAAGTCCTTGGAAACCTTGTAAGCATCCACCATGGATGACCACAAGGCGTTCCTAGGAAAAGCTTTGAGAACTAACCTTACTAGATCTCGGTTTTCTACCTTTTCATTGATGGAGTGAAGGCCATTGAGGATCTCTTTGAATTTTCCATGGAGTTCACTTACCTTTTCATTTTCTTCCATGGACAGATTTTGGAGTTGACTGTGAAGGAGGTCCTTCTTGGCTATTCGGGTGTTTTGAGTTCCTTCGTGGAGCTCAATGATTTTGTTCCAAAGATCTATAGCACTTGTAAAAGGACCCACCTTGATCAACTCCTCCTTGGTCAACCCGCATTGTAAAGTGACCACCGCTTTGATATTTGCTTCACTCTTTCTTATTTGCTCAGCCGATCAACTTGAGAAATTGAGATCTTTTCCTTCAACATCTCTTGGAGGGATGAACCCTTCTTTGACCGAGAACCATATGCTCATGTTTGTCTTCAAATAAAACTCCATCTTCGATTTCCAATATCAAAAATCTATGCCGTCGAAGAGTGGAGGTCGGTTTGTGCTCATTCCTTCTCTTCCATCCATCTTGTTGATAACTCTCGGATGTTAAGCCGCTTGTACAGAGCCCCAAGCTCTGATACCACTTGTTGGACCTTGGATGGCTAGAGAGGGGGGGGGGGGTGAATGTAGCCAGATACTCAAATCACTCCCTCTTCTTTGAACTTTCTTTCTGTGATCAGATTAGTAGCAGCGGAAACAAAATGCAACAGAAAGAATAAAACAGAGCAAGGAATCAAACCAACGCTAACACAGCGATATACAAGGTTCGGGGATAACTTGCCCCTACTCCTTGGCGTGCCCTTAAGGTGGGCGATCCCTTGATCGTTGGCAGATCAAGCCCCGGTGAACACCGGATAAGATAGAGCCTCCTTCTCGGTGGAGAAACCTCTCCACAGATCTCACGGATGATTGAACTTGAGTACAAGAGATCACACAAGAAGGAACACTCACACAGATCTCATAGGAATGCAACAAGAACACTTAAGCACATAAGCAACAGAGAGCTCTCGACACAGCCCAGCCAAACTCCTCAAGTTTCTGTCTGTTCGTTCTTTTCGTTCCTCTGCTTCCAGCTTTGTCTTAAGCTCCCTCTCACCATCGAAAGCTTCATCAACATCCACTGAGTCAGCCTGAACCCACTGACCTCCCTGAGCACTCAGTCCACTGAAGACCTCCTCTCCAGCTGAGTCTCCGTCAGTTGCCAGCTGCTCCAGTTGCCGTTGAAACCTGAGAAGGACAAACAAACAAACCTGCTCCAAGGAAAGCCTCCCATTGACCCTCCTTGAGTATTTGAATCACCTGCTATCACCTGCACACTCCATCAGAGGCTTAGCAATGCATATCAAATGAAATCAGCAATGTATCAAAGAATCGGCAGAGAAAACAGACTCGATCATACACTTCTGACAGCGTATTTGAATTAAAGTTCTGCTCCTGATCGGTCCCCAAACCGATCAGAGAGGAGCCTGATTGGTCACCAGACCGATCCAGCAGTCTTCTTCACACTCCTGATTGGTCCCCAGACCTATCCAGCAATCTGCTGCATACTCCAGACCGGTCCCCAGACCAAACAGGCTGTGCCCTGATCGGTCACCAGACCGATCAGGCTGCTTCCTGACCGATCAGAAGTCATCCTGATCGGTCATAAGAGAATCTCGCGACACTTGATCGTTCACTTAGACCGATCTGAACAGTATCCTTGATCGGTCACTAGACCGATCAGGAGCCGAGCAGTAAGGTTCCCAAGACCCACTGTATGCTCCCTGATCGGTCACCAGACCGATCAGACATAGCTGGATCGGTCACCAGACCGATCCACGAGTGAACTTCGTGCCAACCTCCCTGATCAGTCACCGGACCGATCCAGGCAAGGCCAAATCCACTCTAAGTCACGAGAACAAGCCTCCAGCCCTTCCCTGACTCGTGCTCAGTCCCTCGGACCAAGACTCCATGCCCTGCTTCACTCACCGGGACTTCGTTCAACCTAGCTTCCCAAGCTAGGATCTGGCTTCACTCACCAGGGTTTCAGTCACCCGGCTTCACTCACCAGGGTTTCAGTTACCCGGCTTCACTCACCGGGACCCGGCTTCACTCACCGGGATTTCAACCTAGCTTCACTCACTAGGATTTCAATCACCTGGCATCACTCACCAGGACCCGGCTTCACTCACCGGGATTTCAACCTAGCTTCACTCACTAGGATTTCAATCACCTGGCATCACTCACCAGGACCCGGCTTTACTCACCGGGATTTCAACCTAGCTTCATTCACTAGGATTTCAATCACCTGGCTTCACTCACCATGACCCGGCTTTACTCACTGGGATTTTAATCACCTTGCTTCACTCACCAGGACCCAGTTTTACTCACCGGGGTTTTAACCAATCACCTAACCCTCCAAGTTAGGACTTTTCACCTAACCCTCTAAGTTGAGACTTTTCACTTAACCCTCCATGTTAGGACTTTTCACCTAGCCCTCCAAGCTAGGACTTTTCACCCAACCCTCCAAGTTAGGACTTTTCACCTAGCCCTCCAAGCTAGGACTTTTCACCCAACTCTCCAAGTTAGGACTTCGTGCCCAGTCCGTGACTAGGACATAATCCCCATGCGTTTAACCAGACTTAAATCAAAACTTAAATCGGTGTCAACACCAAAACAACAATTAGGGTTAGACTGCATCAACATATATAATTAATCTACCCGTAGTACCCAAATGTTTTCTGACTCAATTAGAAGAAATAAATCTTTGGCTTAGAAGTCTAGGCCACACCCATACCAAATTAATTTCAAAAATAACTCAATGTGGATTAATTAAAGGTGTGCCTAAAATTAAGAACCTTGACAATACAATTTGTAATTCATTTCAACAAGGCAAACAAACCAAGTCAACCCATAAACCAACCCAGGAGACTTGACCCAAGCCACACTTGAGCTCCTACACCTTGACCTATTTGATTCACATGGAGCCAAGTCACTAAGCGGGAATCGATACTGCTTAGTAATCATTGACGATTACTCTTAATTTACCTGAGTTAGGTTCTTAAAAACTAAATATGAAACTTTTAACTCATTTAATGATTTGTGCAAAATAATAGAAAATCAAAATGACACAAAAATTAAAAGACTTAGGTGTGATCATAGGGGAGAGTTTGAAAACCAAAAATTTGAGGAGTTGTGCAAAATTTATGGGTATGTCCATGAGTTTTCATGTGCTAGAACTCCCTAACAAAATGGAATAGTTGAAAGAATGAATAGAACCCTTCAGGAAGCCGTTAGGACCATGCTCAACGATTATAACCTAACTAATCAATTTTGGGCAGAAGCGGTAAATACAACCTGTTACATTCAAAATAGGGTCTTGATTAATAGAAGACACAACAAGACGCCCTATGAACTTTATTATCATAGATTACCTAATTTACATTATTTAAGAGTTTTTGTGTATAAAGTCCATATTTTGAACACTAAGGACTACCTAGGTATGTTTCAATCAAAATCAACCCCAGGGACCTTCTTAGGATATTCAACAACAAGTAAAGCCTATAGGGTTTATAACAGACAAACCCACAAAATTGAAGAGACTACCAACTTAATCTTTGATGAAGAAATTGAAACAAAATCTATTGACAATCAAAACCTAAACAAATCAAATCTTGATCAAGAAGATAGTGAACCATTAAATGAACTATCACTTGAACTAACTACTAAAGTATCAACTGAACCAATAACTGAACCAACACAAGTAGTTGAACCAAACATTGAACCAAACCTTCCAACCGGACCTGAGGCTGAACCTAGTACTAGAAGAACAAAGAAACCCAGACTCAATCATCCATTTGACCAAATCATGGGTGATCCAACCTTAGGAGTCAAAATAAGGTCTTCATATAGAAATCTTAGTCAGATTGCTCTTATTTCAAAATTTGAACCTAAGACTATAGAAGAAGCACTACCTGACCCAGATTGGATCATAGCAATGCAAGAAGAATTAGCCCAATTTGCGAGAAACCAAGTCTGGGACTTAGTACCTAAACCTGAGGGCAAGTCAGTAATAGACGCTAAGTGTGTATTTAGAAACAAGCTAAATGACCAAGGGGAAATTGTGAGAAACAAAGCCCGCTTAGTAGCAAAAGGGTTTAGTCAAGTCGAAGGGTTAGATTATGATGAAACTTATGCCCCCGTAGCTAGACTTGAATCAATTAGGATGTTACTAGCTTTTGTAGCCCATAGAGGGTTTAAACTGTATCAAATGGATGTCAAGTCTGCCTTTCTTAATGGGTTTATAAAAGAAGAAGTATATGTAGGGCAGCCCCAGGATTTGAGGACTTAGACAAACCCGAATTCATGTTTAAACATAGGAAAGCCCTTTATGGGTTAAAACAAGTACCTAGGGCTTGGTATGAAAGATTATCAACATACTTAATTTCTAAGGAATTCAACCAAGGACAAATTGGCTCAACATTATTTGTTAAAACCTTAGAAAAAGATATATTTATAGCTCAAATATACGTAGACGATATAATATTTAGGTCAACAAATTCTAACTTTTTAAAAGAATTTGTCAAAATTATGGAGAGTGAATTTGAAATGAGCTTAGTAGGTGAGCTGAACTTTTTCTTACGTCTCCAAATTAAACAAACTAGGGATGGTAACTATGTTCATCAATCCAAATAGGCAAAGGTACTAATAAAGAAATTCAAAATGGAAAATTCTAAAAGATTAAGTACTCCCATGGCTACAAATGTCAAAATAGATAATGACCCCGAAGGTAAACCAGTTGACCTAAAACTATACAAAAGTATGATTGGTAGCCTATTGTACTTAACTGCTAGTAGACCTGACATTTTGTTCTCTATAGGAATGTGTGCTAGATACCAAACCCGTGCTAAGGAATCCCACTTAGCAGCACTAAAAAGGATCCTAAGGTACATTAAGGGTACCTTAAATGTAGATATTTGGTATCCTAGGACTTCAACTTTTGAATTGTCAGGATACTCTGACTCTGATTATGTCGGGTGTAAACTAGATAGAAAGAGTACAAGTGAAAGTTGTCAATTATTAGGACATAGTCTAGTCAGCTGGTGTAGTAGAAAGCAACACTGTGTAGCTTTATCCACAACTGAAGCAGAATATATTGCCTTAGGAGAGTGTGTGACATAACTTTTATGGATGATGCACACTCTTAAGAACTTACAGTTGGACTATACCCAAACCAAAATGTTTATTGACAACATTAGTTCAATAAATCTGACTAAAAATCTAATTCATCACTCCCGAACCAAACATATTGAAGTAAAACATCATTTTGTTAGGGATCACGTAGCCAGGGAAGAAATTGTACTTATGCATGTGGACTCAAAATCTAATTTAGCTGACATCTTTACTAAAGCCCTACCTGAATCTGAGTTTAGCTTACTAAGAAGGTAGTTAGGGTTATGCTTAGTAGAATATGACTGTTCTATTTTCATTTCAAAAATCTTTTTTCAAAAAAAAATTAGCATTTAATATCTTTTGAAAAATCATTTCTTTTATTAAGTCTTGAAATTTAAAATTGTTTTTCGACTTAGATTTTTCAAAAACTTACCCCCTTTAAAACTAGGGTTTTTATGCAAATGGACCTAGCCTAGGCTTTAATCCTAGAATTGCATGCACCTATATATCTAGAAGTCATCATCTCACAAGCACATTAGGGCACTTTGATTGATAACCTAGATTGGGTTGAGATGCTTAGGTCTATGTCTTGACTCAAGATGCTTTAAGTCAGTGCATCTGGAGTAGTTGGGGCGATAAATATAATTGAACATCAATCAAGTTAAGTGTTCAAGCTTAGAATATTTAATTTGATTAGATCACTTAACTTGACTAACCCTAGTGAAAGCTACTGTTATATAACAGTTAATAAGTAGCTAACTGGGTTAGACAGGACCCGAACAAGTTCAGTTTAATTGGTTTGGTCCTTTTTATTGCTTGAATTCACTAGAGTTGGTTCAATACGTACTTAAATTTTTTTACTAACTCCGATTCAAAATTGATTTGCAATTAGATCTCAATAATTTTTTTTATATATGGCAAAGGGGGAGAGAGAAAATAATAGAGAAAAAAAGAGAGTAAAAGTTTTTCATTTTTCAAAAAGTAAAGTTGAACTTTCAAGTGCATTTTTCTTAGCAAAATTTCTTAAGTGCATTTTTCTTAACAAAAATTTCCTAAGTGCATGTTTCTAAGCAAATTTCTCTAAGTGCATGTTTCTAAGCAAATTTTTTTTTTTCGAAATGCACAATGTTTTTTTAAGCAATACTTTTAAGTGCACAAAATCTTTTAAGTAAAATACTTTTCGAAGTGCACAAAATTTTTTTCTAAGCAAAATGTTTTCAAGTAAATTTTTTTTTTGCAAAAATTGGGTAAGTGAAAATTTTTCAAGTAAATATTTTTTTTGCAAAAATTGGTTAAGTGATTTTTTTAAGTGAAATTTTTTCAAAAAATTGGCTTAAGTGAAATTGTTTTTGCAAAATCTTCTTAAGGGGAAAATTTTCTAAAGTAAAATTCTGGTTTTGCAAATCTTTTCTAAGTGCAGAAAGTTTTTTAAAGTGCACAATAATGAAAAATCATTGTAAGTGTGCAAATGCTTTGATTTGTTTCGAAAAACTCGTGGTCAAAATTTACACACTTAGTTTTTTTTAACTACATATCATTGAAAGCTTCAGGGGGAGAATTTCTATTTCAGGGGGAGCTTAATAAATATTTACCCTTAAAATAAACATGCTTGTTATGTGTACTTTAAATGCTTTAAACTTAACTTTTTGAACCTGGTTGCCATAAATAAAAAAGGGGGAGATTGTTGATGATGAAAGCACCAAGATCAAACATGTGTTTTGACAATGGCAAAGGGTTCATGAGTTAAGGTTATCTTGTGATCTAACAATGTTACTCAAGTGTGTAGGAAAAGTCCTAGGTACACTAGGCACGAAGTCCTGATTCTAGGAATTGGGCAATAAGTCCTGGCTGCGGGCTAGGCACCGAAGTCCTGACATAGGGTTGGGCAATAAGTCCTGGTCGTGGACTGGGCACGAAGTCCTAATTCGAGGAATTTGGCAATAAGTCCTGGCCGAGGGCTGGGTACCGAAGACCTGGTGAGTGAAGTTGGGCAATAAGTCCTGGTTGCGGACTGGACACGAAGACCTGATCCGGAGGATTGGGCAAAAGTCCAACTAGAGGAGCTGGTTGGCAAAAAGGTAAACTCTCCCGAGAGGAGTAGGTGAGGACGCGTTCCCCGTAGGAGGGAACACTAGGCGTCGGTTTGACCTAGGGTTCCATTTCAGAAGCCCAAAGTCAGAACCAAGACAGCTCAGACTGTTAACTGTGCTTAAACTTATATTATTTATGTATTATTTGTGTTTTGGAACTAACCCTGGTAGTAGGAACAAAGGGTGAAGTTTTCTGCTCCCAGGCGCCTGAATGGAGTCAGGCTCCTGTTTGAACAGGCGCCTGTATGGTGACAGGCGCCCCGTACAAGGGTTCTTCCAAGCACACTTGAAGCAAGCCTCCACATCAGCATCTGAGGCGCCTGTGTTGATACAGGTGCGCCAGTCAGATCAAGCGCCTCGGTTGAAGGGATAAGCGCTAGCCAAGTCTGTGGATGGAGATTCGCGCAGGGAAGGTCATGTGTCAGGCGCCCCCTTCAACACAAGCACCCAAGGACTTAGTATAAATAGGGGTTCACCCCCTTGCTTCTAAAAACAACTGCTTCCAACAATTTCTTTCAAGCGCTCTGCTCCAAACGCTCCATGCTCAAGTCTCAAGCGCGAACGACGACCCGCAGCTCCGATCTTCAATCTTCTCCGGTCGTCGGTATAAAGTTTTAATTGCTGTATTTTTTTAATTCTATATTCAACTTCAAACTTGTACTATTTTCTCGGAATATAAAATTGCCCATCGTAAACGGTCAAGGACTGTGGGCCTTGGATTAGGAGCCGACCACGACTCCGAACCAAGTAAAAAATAACAGTGTTAGCATTGAATTCTTCCGCTGTGTAATTGCTCTCAGTTTTTCAAAAATTGTCGATCGATATTCACCCCCCTTCTATCGATTCTAAACGATCCCACAATAACTCGGAGCTTGCTGGACACAACACCAGATCCACAAAGCATACTACTGGATCTCATTCCATTATCCAACATGCCACTGACTTGGTAACTTTTAATTAGGTTATAATGTAAAATTCTTATAATTCTTTTAGATAGTTTTAAATGTTTCAATTTTTATATACAGGCTGCTGAATTATAAAGACCTCCCACTAGTTGGGAGGTATTCAGCAAGACTCATAAGAAGAAAGATGGGTCTTATGTCGATCAATGCTCCTTAGCAGTTAATGTAAGTATATTAACTTTAGCGTATTTTTTTCTTTTTATATTGATTAATTCAAACCTTATTTTTTTTACAGGAAGCAATGACCACTAGAGTTGCACAGACATCTCAGCCTGCTACAGAGGGGGAGGGTTCCCAACATGTTTCCACCGACTAGGTAAATGACATTTATTATGAAGTCATCGGTGGAAGGAAGAAGACCGCCCTATATGGCCTTGGCTTGTCGGTTTCGGTCATGCATGGGAATCCTCTCCATGTACCCGGATTAAAATTTTATTGATTAAAATAAATCCAGATGGAAAGAAATTTCTCAAACGACCGTTTCATCATCGTACTAATCGATTGAGCGATCGCTTGAACAAACTTGTTGTTCAAGTAATTCTAACTCTTCTAATCAATTAGTCACGGAATAGATGATGAATTGATCAGCGGTTTTCGTGTTTATCTTCGGGGTCCATGATAATTATCAACATACAACATAAACAAGAACAAGAAGGAACCAAACAAGAATTATACCTCTTGTTTACCTCGCAATCTTCTATCGTATGCCCTATCCTCTTCGTAGACGTCGTGTGAGTGACAATCTTCCAAGAACGAAGTCACCAAGGCCAAAACAAAACCTCTTTCTCCTTCTTCAACCTTGCGCCGAAACCCTAAGATGAAGAGCCTCTTCACCTTGTGCCGCCACCACCTTCTTCTCCTCCTTTATCACTTCCGGCCAAAACCGTAAGATCTACTTCAAGGGTTCGCCGGCAAAGGAGGATAAGAGAGGAAGAGGAAGAAGAAGTAGAAGAAGAAGAGAAGGAAAGAAAGAATTCTTTCCCTTAAACCCAAGCCACCCTTCCTCCCCTCTTGATTGTTGCCGACCAACACCTCTTCCTTCTTGTGTTTGCGCCATCGGTTCTCCCTTATCATCCTCAAGCTTGCGCCGACCAAGATGGAAGATGAGAAGTCTTCCTTGCTTCCTTGCGCCACCACTCAAGAGAAGAGAAGAGAGGGATGGGCAATAAGTCCTGGACAACATATAAGCATGGGATGTACCATATAAGATGGACAGCATATCATTGCTCTTTAGAAGAGTATAAGTGGAGTACTCTTTGCTGGAGTTATAGGAAGATGAAGAGAGTATCCCTTCCTCTTCATTTTCCAACCCATTCACATTCCTCTATTAATGGAGGTAGAGGAAGAGACTTCTTTGTCTGATAAAAAGCATCCAAGGTCATGAACAAGAAGAGATGCAATGAGCGTGTCTATGCAATGAGTTCATCGGAAGAGACAAGCTATGTACGACGTCTATGCAAGGTCAATGAGAAAGGATTCATCCCATGTGTATAAGGTTTCCGTGCAAAGTTCGCTCGGGTACACAAGAGGAAGAAGGGGTTCTTACAAAGAATATTCAAGATTGATTCGTCCAATTACAAAAAAGGGATTTGGTTTGTGAACCTTGAGAGACGATTCATTTTTCGTGATCGTTTCTCGCCAACGGCAAGTTCTTCGATGCAGTATTCTTCTCTGATTTCTTCTCCAACACTGTAAGTATTTTTTTGGTTTGTATGAATTATTTCTTACAATCAACAATGGTATCAGAGCTTGGCTCGAAGAAGAAGAACCAGGTAATAGTGATTCATGATTTTCTTAATAAAATCATGATCCTGCGACAATTTCCCATGCCAGCGCGCAGGAGACTGCGTCGGGGCAGAGCCGTATTTGTTAGGATGTATACTAAAAGACTTGTCTTTTTATATAAACATCTACATTTTAAAAGAGAATCACAATGACACAGTTGCATATTTATATTAGTATATGCATAACAGTCTAATACTTTACATTGTAGATAACATGGTGTATGGTGACACATAGAAGATCATGTTATCAGTCCCTTGCATAGTATAAGTACAGGCTCACAACCGAGACGGAGTTGGATAAACTATCTGGATGGTTGTAATGTAATTAGGTGTGGTTTATCTTGACCATAGAATTACACTAGTGTGCATTGAGCATGACCAAAATAGAGGTGATCCAATTTGTACTGACTTAATAATTGGATCGAACCTCGGTTTATTATGGAGTACTGACGGACCCAAAATAAACTGTCACGAATGTGGGTCTCAAATTTAGAATTTATAAATAATGCTGGAAACCCTTTTTGCAATCAAAAATATGAAAACGTAGTAAAGGGGCCATAGGTCGTATTTTTCCTGGGGACTAGTTGAGAGTTTGTTTGATTCGTGCTCGTGTTTATGTGTCGTTTGTGAATTTTGGGTTTCAAATCAAAATTGGGTTTTGGGTTGCAATTGGAAATAAAAACTCAAGGAAAAGGCAAGGACTCGACTATGGAACTTAACCCAAGTGATTCCAACAATGAACTCAAATAATTTGGAAGCTTAAAGGCACTTAGCCTAATTCAGAAAACCAATCTGATATGAAATCAAGCCAATTTCGATTGATGCTAATGCAAAGAACTTCTTCAAGGATTATTATTCAAAACAAACCAAATGGAAATCAATCTTCAACCAAATTGATACAAAACCAGTGCCAATGCTTTACTTGATACAAAGTGCAACAATTTAGCAAACTTGATACCAAATTAAGAAAGCTGATGTGGAGCAAATGAATTTTGAACAAACAAATCAGGAGCAGAATCCAACGCCCAATGAATGTAAAAGCTAACTCAAGTGAAACAAAGATTCAGAAACCAAACATTAGGTGCAGAAATGGATTGCAAATGCATAAACTGAGAATTGAAATCAAGGAACAATGAATTCAGAACTTCAATAACTAATCAAATGCAGAAGCTAATGAATGCAAGCTGAATTCGAGCACAAAGTACACTACAAGGTATGTTAATTTGGACTCAAATCAGTGCTGAGGTTGCAGAGTATCAAGTCACTTGGCACACACTGCAGAGTTACAGTTTTATACGCATGAACAGATCACCAAAATTCAGAAGTAACCAAAGGTGGATCTAGAGCACAGAACCGAACTTGATGGGCAGAAATGAACTCTGATCAATATGGAAACAAAATTGAATACAAATGGATTAAAAACTTCAGAAATCAACTCGAATGAAGTGCCCAGAATTTCAGCTCGCTGCAATGTTCAGAAACCATCCACGGCAGAAATGGAGGAAGAAATTCAGATCACCCGAATGCAAAACAATGTTGTGAAGTCTACAAGCTGTAAATTCAGATCAGGGAAAATTTATCAAGCAATATTTTCTTGATGCAATTGTTTAGAAACTCTCATCTGATACGCAGGAAAACTGAGTTCAGAAATAAGGTTGCGCAGAAACTGGAAACGGAAAATGTAGAAATTTCGAGCTGAACAAAACTCAGAAATGAAGCTACATCAACCAAATTAACACACTAAATGTGAGATAAACTGAAGCATTCAGAAGCTAAAGGGAAATTCAGAGAAGAAAGCTGATACGCAGTATGAAGAAAAATTGATACGTTGGAAATGAAATGGCACGCAAACAATTAAACATAAAAGGAACTAAAATTAAATCTGAAAACTCACTAACAAACAATCCATCTGATACTATTGCAGGATTGGAACCTAATTAAGCAGAAACAATGAAGAAACGACATCTAAGAGATGATACAGAAAAATTCAGAAATCAAAGATTACAGAATTGAAGTCTGCTGCTAGAACGGAAAATTAACTAATTGAATTTAAGCCTCAATCCAAATCCTTGCTGTCACTCAAGGATGAGCTTCAAATTGAGGTGGTCACGCCTTCTTGGATGAAGAAATTGCAGAAGAAAACGAGGAAGAAACGAAGAAGAAACCAGCTACGGTGAGGACGCGACACCGTGCGCTGTGGGAAGAAGTTGATTAAATACATAGGAATGGATGCCCCTGATTGATTTGGATGAATCCAACGGCTGATCTTGCTCTGATCTGACCGAAACTTTGATGATGATGATCAGGGGTCAGGATCTGCCTTGTGGTAGCTCGGATCGTCCAGATTTGCAACAGATGGTCCAGATCACCCTAATCTTTGAATGGACGATCTAGAGCCCTCCGTGCTTGATCCAACGGTTGATTTAGCTCTGATTGGAGTGAAACCTTCAGATCTTGATCAGAGTGCTTGATCAACCCTAACCCTAGCTCGGATTGCTTCAGATGGTCCCGGATGGCTCAGATCTAGCCGCTTTTGAATCGGACGACCCAGATTTAATCATAATCTTGATAACTCGATCCGGGTCACTTTCGACTCAAGTTTGACCCAATATGCCCTGGGTCCATGAACCTTTCATGCCTACAAAAATAGATCAAGAATTTAGTGGCCAAACAATCCAAATATGTGTAAATTTACAATTAAGTCCAAAATAAGAGAAAGTTCTAAAACCTAGGGCAATTTCACAATTAAGCGATAAAAACATAGGTCAAACATGGATTTTAGCAACTCAAATAATCACTAAAATGGTACTTATCAAGTACAATCTCTAAATCCCAATATAATAATGGGCACGTGTATATAATAGTTATTTCTTTGATTTACCAATGAGCGAGATTTATTCTGCTAAATTGATAGGCCCGGTAAGTTGGGAAATAATATTATTTACATGGTGTGCCATTGATTATTGATGGAATCCGTGTCCTGGTGAGTCGGGATGATAATGCCTCCTTGATGAGCTCATAAGGTTCATCATGTTAATGTTGGGATCTCCCGGCACCAAAACATAAAAACGCAGCGGAAACAAGATCCCTCGAGTGATCTATGCGAAAGAAAAACTCGTACAAAGTTCATCTATCTAATAGATCTATCTACAGTGTATACCTTTGGAGCGTGCCCTTCGCTTATCCCGCTCGTCCAAGATGCGCCGGATCTCTTGCACGTTCAAATGTCTGTGCCTCTATTCGTATCCACACGGACATGATCTCTCAACTTCGGGAAAAACTACCTTAGTTGTGCTAGCAACTTGAGGTAGCTCGCAGAACACCAAGAACCCTACAATAGGGTTTCAGCCAAAAGAGGAAGATGAGGAAGGGAAGAAGAAAGGGAAGACTCTCAATCATCATTCAAAAATGACTAGACTCTCTTTTATATTCATCCCATAAATATGAAGAGTCTTTTGCCTCTTTGACTTCCCTTCATTAAAGTCAATAAAGAGCACATTTTTTCATGTGACTCTTCACCTTCTCTTTATCCAATGAAGAGAAATTTTTCTCTTTCCTTCATTAAACACTTTAATGAATTTCCCCATGCAATTCCGACTGGGCCCCTCGGCTTTCGACCAGGTCTCCCGACCAAGTCTGCCGAGCAAGTCACCGAGCTCCCGACCCAGTCTTCTAAGCTCCCGACCCCATCTGCCGAGCGCCGAGCTCCCGACCTACCGACCCAGTCCGCCTAGCGCCAACTCCCAACCAAGTCCCTAAGCTCCTGACTCGAGCTCCCAACCCTAGTCTCTCGAGTTTCCAACTCGAGCTCTCGATCAAATCTCCTGATCAGATCTCTTGAGTTCCCAACTCGGGCTCTCGATCAGACTTCCCGAGTTCCCAACTCAGGCTCCTGATCAGACTTCCCGAGTTCCCAACTCGGGCTCTCGATCAGACTTCCCGAGTTCCCAACTCGGGCTCCTAATCAGACTTCCCAAAGTATCATGTCCTTAGTGTGTGACCCAATAGGTTCTCGTGATGTTGGCAATGTGCGTAAACACCTTAGACACATAAGCAATGAGCGGCATCTAGCAATGCATCATTGCTACCCAAGTAACAAGAAAAGTCGAGATCCGACTAAACCTCCATGACTATGATAATGTATGACCTTGTCCTTCTATCCTTGATATCTAGATTGACCAATAAGGCATAGACCATGTCATCCTCGATCAATCCTTGTGTTTCTTGATCCCCGAGTAGACTCACTCAAACAAATAAGCTCAATATCTCATATTGACTCATTTGAGCATGGTCATGCGTTTCAGTAGTCCTACTCGATCAAGGGGCCCACAGATATCACTCCCGTCATATGGGAGGGATAGATCCCATCTACATCACTCACATCCCTCCGCATAATTCATTACATACCCAGTGATCACCTTTATAGTCCACCCTGTTACAGGTGACGTTTGACGATACCAAAGTACATAACTCCTTATGTAGGGAACCGTAGTGACTTCAAGTCTAAGAACTATTCATACTAATAGTCACATGAGAAAGTTTATGACACTTATATGACAATCTATGAAACTTTCTCATGGCGGGTCAATTCAGTATACATTCTCTAATGTATACCCATGTGTCAACTTGATATCACATATCCATGACTTGTGAGCTCAAGTCATCAATTGACCTACATGCTAGTCTCCATGCATTAATATTGTCCCTGAATATTAATACTTGACTAGGAATAATTTAGTGTTGTGTTCTCTACATTATCTCACTATCGATTCAACCAATCGATATAATGTAGATAAGAACCTACTACACAAGGACATTATTATACTTAGTTATTTGACACAAAAATACAGTAAGTATAATAACCAAACATGCCTTTAATAATGATAGAATATGATACAAATGGTCCCTAGTCAATCATCACATAATTGATTCTAGGGCTCCTACTAACAGTTAAACCCTACAGATGGATTTGATCTAACATGATGATAAGGTTGAGTGGTACTAGTCAAGGAGTTAGAGGTTGATTAATTAAAATTGTCAGTAATTTAAATTAATCGATGGGCATTCGATATCTTAAATATGAGGGGATGGATGTACTCATAATAGGTGGAGCCCATATGTAAATATGGGGGTTGGTGAGGAAGTTCAATAGAGATCCTTTAGTGGAATGAATCTTCATTAATGGATTGGATTTGGATATATTAGCGGGCCAAGACCCAACTCCTCCTCATGGTCCCTACCTTAGCCCTATATATATCCCATAGAATCAAGAAACCAAAGGGATCCAATTGATCATCCAACCCAAGGTTTTTCTCCTCTCTCTCTCTCCCTTCTCTCTCCTAGGTCACGACAAAGAGGAGGAGTTCTCCCTCTTTCCTCTTTTCTTCTCTTCCTCTCATCCACTCGATGGATGACCTACACTAGATAAAAGGGGAGTTCTTCTCTCCTTTTTGTGAGGTCTGGCGAGGAAGAGGAGGTGGTCGACGTTGGGGAGGTGGCGGTGCAAGGGAGTGGCGGCGGCGCCACAAGCTAGGGAAAGGAGGAGGTCACAGCCGGTTTTGGGTTGAGAAGGAAACTTTTTATCTCCTTCATCTTCTTCTTCATCATCCTCCTCGGTGCTTCCTTGTGGCCGGCGGGCTTGGGAAGCCTTTGGAGGCCGGCGGCGTAAAGGTTGGAGGAGGAAGAGGCTGGCGGTGAAACCCTAGGCTAGGGTTTTGCTAGGCGCGTGAAGAAGCTACTAATTGGAGCCCCTTGGTGATTCCGGTTCATGGTAGCTCGTCGCCCACACGATGTCCAAGAGGGAAGGGACATAAGGTAGAAGACTACGAGGTAAAAGAAGAGGTATAACTCTTCCTTGGCTCCTTTCATCTTATCATTTTATGTGATGAAATAATTAGTTATCATGTTTAATTATTAGTTTAATTAATGTTTGGTAATTAATTATTAGACCCCAAAAATAAACACAAAAATCAGCGATCCATTCGTTGTCTTTTTCACGGTCGATCGGTTAGGCGAATTACAAGGCTCGATCTTTGAGATTGGCTAAGTTGTAATTCGAATCGATTGATACGATGATGAGACAGTCGTTTGGGAGACGGGTCTTCATTCGGATTAATTTTTAATCCGTGGACATGGAGAGATCTCTCAATGGCGACCAAGTATTCGCTTAGGAAACCCACCAAGCCATACCACACAACCAACAGTATTATGGGGGCAGGCCTGCGATTGTACAAGTGTCGATGATCACTGTGGTTGGCAACGTCGCGTTCATCGCTATAGTGATTTTTTAATCGATTGATTTTTGATTTAATCGATAATTAAGTAATCGATTAGAAAAAAACCAAGTACAATATTTTTTTTTAATAAATCAAAAGAAAAAATGCTTAATTTTTTTTGACACTGTGCATTTTTTTTAATATTTACACTGCTTTAATTATTTGAGTTTTGTTTCTTTTAATTAATGCATGTGAAAATTACTTGAGCTTGGGCTTGAGTTTGTTTAGACTTGGACTTGAATAATTGATTTAATCAGATCATGATCTGATTTAAATTATTAGTTGGTTTAATCATATCAGTTTGGTTCAATCTAATAATGGTCTGGTTCAAAATATTTGTTGGTTTAGTCAGATCAGTTTAGTCCAATCATATCGGGCTTGTTTCAAATCATTTGTTGGTTTGACCTGATCAGTTTGGTCCAATCATGTCGGATCTCGTTCAAATCATTAGTTAGTTTAACCAGACCAATTTGGTCCAAATTATAGTCAGTCTAATTAGTTTGATCAATACGTTTGACTTAAACTTAAATGGGCTTAAATTAAACAATAACAATAAGACATCCAATTAGATCAGTTCTAATAATGACAAAGGAATAAACTAATACTTGAGATCTAATTTCCAAATCGACCGGTCCAGTATGTTAGTTAACTGGAGTTCCTTAAATAAAGAAAATTTATCTTGCTTAGTTGCTTATGATTCTGTTTGTTTATTCTATACATATATGTGAATTGAAATGAACTAATTTTGTTACTGGATTGTTAGTTTTGTACAGACAATATTATTTTTCAATTCTATATGCCAAGGATGATATGCACGATGACCTGTCTTGATGTGTGACAGAATGAGCTAAGGCAGGCGATTGAGGAGATAGAGTAAAGTCTAGGATAAAATAGATTATGTTAACAACTGCATTAGTGTTTGCCCTAGTGACAGTGACATTAGCTTATCTAGTTTATTAGAGTTTTATTATTGTTACTGTTGTTATGTATGAATAGTATTGACCCATTTAGTTTATCAAAGTCATGTGGTATAGACTGTTGTTATGTAAAAATAGTGTTATTTTATGAAAAAAGTCATGTTATATGTTAACAAATGATTAGTTCATTTAATAATTAGTTTATTCTTACAAATAATTAGTTCATTTAATGATTGGTTCATATTCAATACAAATGATTAGTTCATTTAATGATTAATTCATTTGATGGGATGTGTGTAATAGAATTGATCAACATTGATTAGATTGGATTATACTAATGATGAGTGGCAGCGTAGTTACCACTTGATTTTGTAAATTAATTCTAATTTGCAATGAGTCAATCATTAATTACATACATGTAAATTACACTGAATCAATAAATAATGTGTTTATTTATGGTAGATTATGACAACTAAAAACATCATTGCTGAACTCAATAAGGGAGAGAAACTATATGAGGATAACTATAAAATATGGCATTTCATGATGTAATATGTTCTTGAGGAATAAGAAATTCTAGAGGTTGTAAATCAGTTCATAGAAGAACCTGCTAATGGTTCAACAACATAGTATAAACTTAATCTTGATGCCTATATGACGTGAAAGAAAAAGGGTTTCACTGCTAAGGGTATATTGATTAGTTCAATGGTAGACGGCCTGGTATTTGAGTATGAGTTATTACCATCAGCTCATGCAGTCTGGATAGCCCTTAGAGAGAAATATAACGGAGGTAGTTTGAGCCAGCTTCATCAACTGCCAATCAAGTTTGACAGTTGTAAAAGGCATTGAAATGTTACCACAACCCAATATCTGAGGGAAATGAGGATATGATCCGAGAACTTAAAACTGCTGGTCATGAGTTAACCAATAAATAATAGGTTCAGGCAGTTATGCGTGACCTTCTTGATTCTTGGGAATCGATGAAATAGAACCTTACTCATAGTGAAAATATCAATACTTTCGTTGATGTCTCACACCATGTTGAATTAGAGGCGGAGAGAATATAATGCGCAAGGATTTCTGAACAAGCTTTTGTAGTTGAAGGTTCCAGATCCAAGAATAAGAAAAGATAGTTTAAGAAAGGAACGAAAAAAGAAGTTGCTGCTGCTAGGCAAGATTCAAACAAGAATAAGTTTCGTGAGCATTGTATTGTTAGTTCAGTGTTGTTAGCTGATTTTTATCCTTTATAGATTATAGATTCAGAAGTAACAAACCATGTAGCTTGTGATCGAGCTACATACATGGAGTACCATTGGGTACCAGCTAGTAACAAATGGATATATGTAAGATACAATGTAAGGATTGAAGTCCAAGGAATTGACACATGCAAACTCAACCTTCATGGTGGGCGTACCTTATTTCTATATGATGTCCTGTATGCTCTTGGGTTTCGACAGAATCTGGTTTCCGCTAATAGTCTTTTTGATTTGGGTTATTGCATGAATTTTTTGTAGCACCCATCCTTTTTTTTCCACACCTTACGGTGAGGCGAGAGACGGCGTTACGCTAACATACATATAGGCACATGAACATCGTAATGCAGCGGAATAATTTAAAACTTTCATACATACATGCACCTAACACTTGAATGTTGTAGACATGTCTTATACTATCATTCCTAAACATAGCGACATGGTAACTTAGCATGTTAACATCATACATAACATCATGATATAAAAATCACATAAAGCAGCCATAAGCATCATAGGTAGTAAGTTATTCTTCAGACATAACTATCATAAGTATAGCATGAAACTTAAGAAGACAGTGCAAAACATAAGCCATGAGATAAAGTATAAATATGAGAATCTTTTTCCCTTTTTTTCCCTTGCCATGTCACTACCACACACATACTTTTGCCCCTCCTGCTGCTTCCCTTAATATCCTCTTGCTTGATCTGCGATATAAGACAATAAAACTATAAGCACATAGGCTTAGTAAGACCCTTCCCTACTCACTAAAATCATACATCACATAAAATATAAGCATAGGAACATTTAACATGACATGATTCTTAACATAAAACGTAAGCGTATGAAACATTTAACATGACATGATTCTTAGCATAAAACATAAACATAATAAACATTCGACATGTCATGGTTCTTAATCATAAAACATAAACATAATGAACATTTAACATGGCATGGTTCTTAATCATAAAACATGAACATAATAAACATGGTTTTTAATCATAAAACATGAACATAATAAACATTTAACATGGCATGGTTCTTAATCATAAAACATAAACATAATAAACATTTATTAACATGGATGCATAACATGAAGGGATGCATGAGTCAAATGCATATAACATATGGATGCTTATTTGAAAATCATACTTATAAATACTTAAATATAATCATCACATCATGGGGGCCCTGGCTTGTACCACATACATACATCATATGCGTGCATCCCTAAGTAAATACGAGGTAGCTAATCTCGACCTACTAGGGTAAGGACAACTACGGTAGTCCCAGAACCATGGACAGCTTCTTCGGTAGTCCAGAACCGTGGGCAGTTTCATCGGTAGTCCAGAACCGTGGACAGCTTCATCGGTAGTTCAGAACGTGTACCTTACTTAGGTCCGGTACAAGCCCATTCATAAAGAAAAATAATTTCACATGCTTCTTCATTCATAGAACATACATGGCATAATTAAAGACATAAATAGGATCCTATTACATGGGGCATGGTATAAAGCATACTTAACATTTCATCATTCATACTTAATGCATAACATCATCATTATGCCTTAAAGGCATGAACATTATCTTCATTCATTATTTTCATTGCATATCATCATTATGCCTCGAATGCATGAACCTTATCTTCATTCATCATTTTCATTCATAAGACATGGCATATATACATAATTATGTCCTGAGGTATAAACACCATCTTAGTTCATAAAGCTTGCATGATCACGGTACCTCAGGTAAGCATGCATTACATACATGGTACATATCACATATCATACACGATCATGGTATCTATCATAAAACATGTATGGGTAAGATCCATATGAACATGATACATACTATCTAGGTTCATAACATTCAACATAAACATGAATAAGTTTACATAACTATCTTATACATATGTCCAAAGTGTTTATCTTAACGCATGCATACTTCTACCTACCTCACGACACATGTGCTCATAACATATGGTGGAAGACATTCATAATAAATTCTACTAGAACATGATACATAACATAACATACAGGGCCATAATGCATGACATATAAACTTAGGGTTTGGATATTACCAAAAACCATACAACATCCTTGAACCTATTCACATACAATACATACACTACCATAGGAAGCCATTAGAACCCTTGATTGGAGTTAACCCTAACTCCTAGCCCTACATCTTGGTCTTGGACGAAACCCTATAAGGTCACAAGAACATGGGAGAATTCATAAAACTCCCAATTAACATCTAATGCCATATAAACAATACCATAGGAGCCATTAGAACCCATGATTAGAGTTAACCCTAGCTCTTAGCCCTATATTATGCCTTGGCCGAAACTTGCAAGGGCACAAGGGCATGTAAAATTTATACAATTCACCATTAGCATCCTTTGTATATTAAGGAACCATAAGGAACATGCTTGGAGAGTTAGATCTAGTCCTAACCATGAACCCATGGTGGTGGCCGAAAGTTACCAAGGGCCTTTGGTGCTTCAAAAATTCCACCACTCACCGTACCCTCTTTATTTATCTTAAGGAAGCATTAGGAAACATGAATGAGGTTTTAACATCATCCTAACCCTAAAACCTACCTTAGCCGAAAGTTGTAGGAGTCAAGTTCATGGTTTTCCCAACATGGAACCCAACAAAACTTCATATCATGATAAACATCAAGGAAAAACCATTATACCACAGGTGAGGGAGTCTTACCTTGGTTTATCTTGATTATAACCATGAATAGAGAAGCAAAAAAGAGAACCTCCTTGACCTTAGACCACCCCTAGTCCTTGTAGTCTTGTAGGAAACCCTTGGATATTGAAGAATAAGTCTTCTTGGGAAGCTTCTCGAAGGGGAAACCTCTTTGTAGGTTTTCGGCTAGAAGGAGGAAGAAGAGGGAGAGAAGGAGCTTTGGTGGAAGAAGAAAACAATAACTTAAGTGATAAGTTGTCTCTTCCCTTCCCCTCTCTTTTATACTAAGTGAAGGGGGGCAAATGAAGGGGCATGGTGCCTCTTCTCATGGTGACCCTTCACTTCCTTAAACCTTAACTAAAATCCTCTTCATTCCCTAATACCACTCCTTTGCTAGGTGAATTGGTTAGTACATGCATGGTGATACACTAGGTCCAAGGTTCAATCCTTTGTTCATGTAGTTCTTTTTATTACTTTTATAATTATTTTTGCAAAGGCCCATATAAGAGCCCACTAAGACTCATGTTAATATTTCTAATTAAAATCTATTTCCATTCTTGATAAAAATTTTACCTAAGGTCCCTTAATAGCCATCGTATTAGAAGGGCCCATGTAAGGCCCATTATTACTTAGCTTCTTAATCTATATGGAAAATCATGGATAATCATGCTAAGGTTCATACTAGTATCCTATGCTCCTTGAGACTCTATCTAGGCATGATCAATATTTTTATAGAAAATATTGAGAAAATTTTTCGGGTCGTTACATTTTTACAGTTGTTGTGTGGAACTGAGAATTAACTCTGTGTTAATAGGATATGGTTATGTATCAAATGTTTTATGGTTCTTGACGTAGAACCAGATGTTAATTATGGAAATAATGGTTATTTTTTAAATATTGCTCTTACTAGCGATGCTGATGATAATGATAAAGTTTGGCATGCTAGATTGTGACATATAGGACAAGAAATAATGAATAGGTTAACCAAAGAGGATATGCTCAGCTCTCATGCTAAAGTTGACTTGTTTATATGTGAGCATTGTCTTGTTGGAAAAGCAACTAGAAAACCATTTAGTAAGGATATTAGGGTTGAATCACCATTGCAATTAATTCATTTGGATATTTATGGTCCAATGAATGTGAAGGCTAAATATGGAAGTTCATATTCATTATATTTATTGATGACTTCACGTGTTTTGATAATGTGTATTTGATTTCTCATAAATCTAAAGCATTAAAATGCTTCAATCATTATTTGAATGAAGTTGAGAATCAATTGGAAAAAAGGTTAAAATCTTTCGTGTTAACCGTGGAGGTGAATATTTGTATGATCAGTTTAAGACAATATATAATGAGAAAGGAATTATTAGACATCTAACTATTCTTGAAACTTCACCGCAAAATGGGATTGCTGAAAGAAAAAATCGAACTCTTCTAGATATGGTTTGGTCAATGATGGCTCAAGCTAATTTACCTATATCTTTTTGGGGAGTTGCATTATTAGCTATAACCTATATACTTAACCAAGTGTCTACTAAATCTATTTCATCCACTCTATATGAATGTTGGACATGCAAAAAATCAGATTTGAGTAATGTAAAACCCTAGGGTCAGCTGCTTATGTTCATGATAGAACTCACAAATATGAAATATTAGGACACAGGGGGTAGAAAGTATATCTTTGTAAGATATTTTGATTCATCTAAGAGTTATATTTTCATTGGTGAACAACAAGATGGAACCATCTCTGAAATAGAGTCAAGAGATGCTACTTTTCTCGAAACTGAATTCCCAACAAGAGGTAATGTTGATAAAATGATTCCTCTATTTGAAATAGAGGAGGAGGATAATGTTCTACTTATGTTCATGATAGAACTCACAAATATGGAATATTATGACCCATGGGTAGAAAGTGTATCTTTGTAAGATATTCTAATATATCTAAGGGTTATATTTTTATTGGTGAGCAACAAGATGGAATCATCTCTGAAATAGAGTTAAGAGATACTACTTTTCTCGAAACGGAATTCCCAACAGGTGGTTAAGTTGATAAAATAATTTCCTTATTTGCAATAGAGGAGGAGGATAATGTTCCTTTATCAACAAATCAGGTATCACAAGGGATGTCTGAATCTACTCAATCTAGTGGGAGTGAATTGTCTATGAATGAGTTAGTTCCTCAATAGTTCTACCTATGAAGAAGTAGTCGTCAGATTATTTCTCGGAGAAAGTTTGACATTGAGAATGAGGCAATGATAAATCTCTCAGTTGATGACGAAGAACCTTGAACATTTAAGGAAATATTCAAATGCTCAGTTAAGGAGAAATGGATAGTTGCAATGGATAGAAAATAGAGTTTATAAAAAAAATTAAGTTTGGGATTTAGTCGATCTTCCTCCGGGCCAAAGAGCTATTGGGAATAAGTGGATTCTCAAAATTATGAGGAAAACATAATGCAATGCTCGTTTAGTTGCAAAAGGATATACCCAAATGGAGGGTATTGATTTTGAAGATGCATTCTCTCCAAATGAAGGGTATTGATTTGTGTCAATACGTGATATCCTAGATATAATAGAATATTTTGACTTAGAATTACATCAGATGAATGTAAAGATGACTTTCCCTAATGGTAATCTTGACGAGAAAATCTATATAGCACAGTCAGAAGGTTATATAGTTGAGGGCCAAAAGAATAAAGTATGTAGACTTAAGAAGTTTATGTATGGGCTAAAGTAGGTGTCAAGACAATGGAACATAAGATTCAATGAAGTCATTTTATCTTATGGTTTCAAAATGATCAATGAGGATTATTGTGTTTACCTAAAGAAGAAAAAAAAGAAAGTTTATCATTTTATCATTATATGTTGATGATATGCTAATAGCTAGAAGTGACTTAAAACTTGTGATAGAAGTCAAGTCTTGACTTTCATCACAATTTGACATTATAGATATGGGAGAAGCTGAATACATCTTAGGAGTGAAGATCATTCGAGATCGATCAAAAAGGCTTTTGGATTTGTCCCAAGAGACTTATATCACTAAGATGCTATAACACTTCAATATGTTAGATTGCAATATTAAACAATATCTACAGTAAAAGGTGTTGTTCTGAGTAAAGGTATGCCTCCCAAGACTCCTAAAAAGATAGCGAAATGAAGAAAAAAATCATATGTTAGTGTCATTGGTAGTTTAATATACACTATGTTGTGTATTGTCCTGATATAAGCTATGTTCTAGACTTTAGCCGTTTCTAATTAAACTCAGGATCGAGATACTAGAAAGCTCAAAAAGTGATGAAAAGGATCAAAGCAGAGCCTGAAGGGCTATACAAATGCATATCGGGCAAGGGACCTTGATGACAGAAAATCCACATCTAGTTATACATTCTTACTGAATGGTGGCACCATCTCACGGAATAGCAAAAAATAAGCTTGTGTAGCATTGTCAAAATAGGCTTGTGTAGTCCTATCAAAATAGACTTGTGTAGCGCTGTCAACAATAAATGTTGAGTATGCGGCTCATGTAGTTGTTGCACAAGAAGTTATTTGGTTAAGAAGATTCTTGATGTATCTAATGATTGCTGAGGACAGTGGAAGTCCTGTTATAGTGTATTGTGATAATCAAACTATTATAATTTTTTAAGGACCCCAAATATTACAACAAAGACAAGCATAAATGATATTGTTGACAAAAAAAGATAAATCTTGAATATATCCCTACATGTGTTATACTTGCAGATCCTTTTACTAAGTCATTGACTAAAGAGTCATTTCAAGGACATATGAAGTCTTTGGGACTTCTAAAAATGTAACAGAATTGGTTATTTGAAATGTCATGATCTATTCAATGTAAATGACTTTGTTACATTTGGATAAAAGTCTCGATGAGCATGTTGGAAGGTTGAGATTACTCCACTCTCATGGACAATCATCTCTATTTGTTAATTATAAATAGAGGTAATATTGTTGCTTATGACACGACTTATGTAATTGTGAATAGAGATATACTTATAAGTTAAGGTCATCTTGATAATTGTGTCAAGATGAGATTATTTGTGTATTGATTAGAGTAAATAAACCCATTATTTACTAAACCTGTTAGAGGCCAGATTGAAATTCATAAGTTGAATTCAGTTTAGACATTAAGTATGTCTATATCGAAATCTGTATGATGTTAAATATTTGAGAAAAATATGCACTCCTTTTAATAAAGAAAAAAATATCATAGCATGTGATTCATATCACATGTGCTATATCGACAATAAGGATAGTAGGAGAATGGAGCCATGTTTTTCTACTATGTGAAACCCTTGAGATTATAAGTTAATCTCAATATTACCCTAAGTGACTATTTAGCTGTGTCTATTTGAAGTTTTAATCAGTGTCTGTTACTTTAGTGTGTATCCTAATGGCTATGGATGATTCAGTCTATGAATCATAACTAGGAAAGCGACTGATTAGAATGAATAGATTTTAGCTAAACAGAAATATTAAAATTGATTTACATCCGTCGTACTTATTTACTAGTCAACCAGCTACATTTTTTATTGAGTACTTAAAAATATAATTGTGAATAAATGTATTGATTAGAAATATTGGACATGCTCTTGACATAGTAGTCATACGAGGGATTAGAGATGTTCATATTGATGTAAATGATTTAATCTGGGATAAAATAAGTTATTGATGTCTCTAATTCATTATATAGAGCATCTAAGTTAAGTGTAACAACTTTCTTAGTAGTAATTGCTCAGTGTGCTTGCTGTCGCACGAACCATTTTCCCTGAAGTATGAATTGAGGGGGGTGCTTGGTAAGCGGGTTTAGAAGGCGGGAATGGGAATGAAATCTATTTCATTCCCATTTATGATGCTTGGTATACGGGAATCGGAATCAAAATATGGATATGATACCCCTGATTTTATAACCTTGTAACGCCCGTCTTTTTTTTTTCACAAAACGGCATTACGCTAAACATACATGTGCATATAAAACATCTTAAGGCAGCGGAATCATAAATTCTTTTTCACAAGCTTTTAACCATGCAATTAGTGCTTAAATCATATACACATATCTAGCATCATGATATCACTTTACGTAACCCATTCATAAGCTTTCATGAGCATTTCAGGTAACCTATTACCAGCATGCATAGCATCATGATTATCTACTTTCCATAATTCATTCATAAGCCTTTCAGGTAGCAAGTAGTTTATCCATAACTTCATAAGTAGTAGGTTGTTTCATAGGCATAGCTATCATAAGTAAAGCATAACCATCATAAGTATCGTAAGATAACAAAACATGCAAACAGTGAAACGAGAGAGACTCTTGGCCATGTCACTACCACACACACATGGTCTTGCCTCTCCTGCTGCTTCCTTTGAAATCTCTTGCTTAATCTGCGGTATAAGAAAATAAAACTATAAGCACGGAGGCTTAGTAAGACCCTTTTTCCTACTCACAAAATCCATACGTCGTATAAACATGAACATAGATATCATCATGGCATCAGCATGAACATAAATATCATCATGGCATTATAGTCTAACATGAACATGAATAAAATCATGGCATTATAATTTGGCATGAATATAAATTAAATCATGGCATCTTAAATTAGCATGAACATAAATAAAATCATGGCATCCTAACTTAGCATAAACATAAATAAATCATGGCATCATAAATTAGCATGAACATAAATAAAATCATGGCATCCTAACTTAGCATAAACACAAATAAATCATGGAATCATAAATTAGCATGAACATAAATAAAATCATGGCATCCTAACTTAGCATAAACATAAATAAATCATTGCATCATAAATTAGCATGAACATAAATAAAATCATGGCATCCTAACTTAGCATAAACATAAATAAATCATGGCATCATAAATTAGCATGAACATAAATAAAATCATTTGCATAAACATACCTTGCATAAACTTACTTTGCATAATATTCTTATCATAAATATAATGCATAACATGGATGGATGCATGTGGCAAATGTATACATATATAAGGATGCTTAATCTTTAAAATCATGCTTGTAAATACTTTAACATAATCATAACATTCATTGGGTCCTGGCTTGTACCACATTCATACATCATATGCGCGCATCCCTAAGTAAATATGAGGTAGCTAATCTCGACCTACTAGGGTAGGGACAGCTTCATCGGTAGTCCCGAACCGTAAGGCCAGCTTCATCGGTAGTCCCGAACCGTGGACAGCTTCATCGGTAGTCTAAAACCGTGGACCTTACTTAGGTCCGGTACAAGCCCATTCATAAAATAAAATATCTTCACATGCTTCTTCATTCATAAACATTCATAGCATATTCATTCATTCATCATTTTCGTTCCATAACATCATTATGCCTCGAAAGCATAAACTTTAACTTCATTCATCCTTTTCATTCTTAAACATGGCATACGTACATATCATTCATAAAGCATGGCATACATGTAAATTATTCATAAAGCATGGCATACATACGTATCATTCTTAAAGCATGGCATACATGTAAATTATTCATAAAGCATGACATACATACGTATCATCCCTAAAGCATGGCATACCTACATATCATTCACAAGACATGGCATACATACACATCATTCATAAATCATGGCACATGTCTAAACATTTAGGAATCATCTTCACAAGTGACCTAACATATAATTCATGATACATAAGCTAGGGTTTCAAATGGGCATATCTATTCTTCCAACATACTTAAATCTCTACATGCATCATAGTGCCCCATAGACCTGCATCCTTGGGGTCTTAACCCAACCCAAACCCTAAGCCTTGGGAGTTGGCCGAATGGTTCCCTAGCATGAGGCTCCATCACTCACTCAATAGGGAGGGTTCCATGAGTAAAAGAACATCCATACATCACATACAAGGCCTTAGGGAGCCATCAAACCCCCATAGTTGGAGTTAACCTAAGCCCTAGCCCTACCTTGGGACCTTGGCCGAATCCCTAATGGGTCACCATTACATGAATAATTTCATAAAATTTCAAATTTACATCCTACACCTTATACATACTTCCATAGGGAAACATTTGCACCCTTGTTTGGAGTTAACCTTAGGCCCTAGCCCTACCTTGGGACCTTGGCCAAAACCCTAATGGGTCACCATCACATGAATAAATTCATAAAGTTACAAATTTACACCCTATAATTTACATATACTTCCATAGGAAAACATTTGAACCCTTGCTTGGAATTAGCCTTGAGCCCTAGCCCTAAATCCCATCTTGGCCGAAAGTTTCTAGGGCCTTAAATCATGTACAAACTTTCACATAACCATTATTAACATCTCTTACCACATAATAAAACATAAGGAATAATATTAAGGAGTTGGATCCAAACCAAAGCATAGAACCCATGGTGGCCGAACCCTTGGTAGCCCTAACTTTGGTATTTCTTCATATATGGTTCAAACAATTTCTTGTATCATGAAAATAACTCAAAAACCATTACACCACAGGTGAGGGAGTCTTACATTGGGTTATCTTGGTTTTTAGACCTTAAAAGGAAGATGATGAAGACTTTGGTTGTCCCTTGATCACCCTTAGCCCTTGTAACCTTGTAGATGACCCTTAACACTTGAAGATCAAGCCCTCTTGTGAAGTTTTCTCAAGGAAAACCTTCCTTGAAGTTTCGTCCAGCTTGAGGGAGGAGGAAGAAGAGAGGTGGAATTGATGGAAGGAAGAAAGAAACTCCCAAACCCCCCTCTTTATAACACATCAAGGAGGCAAGTGAAGAGTCATGGTTGATGACTCTTCATTTTTCTTAAGCCTTAACCATAATCCACTTCATTTCCTCATAGCACTCCCTTGCTAGGTGAATTGGTTAGAGCATCCATGGTTGAACAAGAGGTCCAAGGTTCAATCCTTGGTGCATGCACTACTCTTTGTATTTTATTATTATTTTTTTTTCTATTATTTCGAAAATCCCTTAAAAATCCCCCCATAATTATGTTAATATTTCTCATTAAAATCCCTTTATATTTACATAAATTTTTACTTAAAATTCACCAATAATTAAGGTACTAGAAAGCCCATTAGTGCTTATTTTTCCCAATTTAAATGAGAAAACATGGATTTCAAAGCTAAAATCCGTATTAATATTTCTAGGTCCCTCGGAAAATTATCTAGACATGCTCAATATTTTAAAAAAATATTAAGAGAATTTTCCGGGTCGTTACAATCCCCCATACCTCGTGAAAGTTCGTCCTCGAACTTAGAATAACTCCGGGTACTTGCGCCTCATCTCGTCCTCGCGTTCCCAGGTAGCTTCCTCAAACCGTTGACTTTGCCATAAGACCTTGACCAAGGGCACCTCTTTACTCCTTAGCTTCTTGATTTCCCGATCTAAGATCTGGATAGGTCGGCTTTCATAACTTAGGTCCTCCTGTACTGGTACCGACTGTGGCCCAATCACTTGGTCCATGTTTGGGAGACACTTCTTAAGCATTGACACATGGAACACATTATGAATAGCTGACATTTCCTGAGGCAGCTCCAGTTCATATGCCACTTTGCCAACTCTTTTCAGTACTAGGTACGGTCCCACATATCGCGGACTTAATTTTCCTTTCTTCCCGAATCTCGTTATCCCTTTCATCGGCGCCACTTTAAGAAATACCAGATCCCCAATATTGAATTCCAGTGGTCTACGCCGGACATCGGCATAACTCTTCTGCCGGC
>JAGFNQ010000383.1:736104-750043 GCA_024364735.1 Boesenbergia rotunda | reverse complement strand
GCCTCAGGATTTTCTACTGTTTCCATCGGATCCTCTTCTTCTATCTCGGGGACTTCCTCAGCTACCCCAGGATCTCCCTCAAGCATTCCGGGGTCTTCCTCAAACATCTCTCCCTCAGGCATCTCGGGGTCTTCCTTAAACATCTCTTCCTCGGGCATCTCGGGGTCCTCCTCAAATGGTTTGGGATCCTCCTCGTACATCTCGGGATCCTCCTCGAATGGCTCGAGGTCCTCCTCGTACATCTCGGGATCCTCTTCTAACGGCTCGGGATCATCCTCGTACATCTCGGGATCCTCCTCTAACGGCTAGGGATCCTCCTCGTACATCTCGGGCTCCCCCTCCGAGTCCCCCAGATCTTCCGGGAACTCATGGCGGAGAAGCTGCTTACATAATATCGTATATGAGATACGGCATCCGTGCTGCCCCCAGATCTGATGAGCAACCTCTCTCGCCCGGTTGGGCAATGAACGAAGCAGAGCTCCGATCCTATGATCATTCATGACTGGAAACCCTTCCCGCTCAAGTTTCCAGAATAGCCGGTCCAAAAACCCCATGTTGCCTTGAATTCCACGGGCCGGACTGTACTCAACCGCCTCTATCCGCTCCATCAACTCGCGGCATCTCTCAGTGTAATTCTCATGCAACATCTGGAATTGAAAAAAAATGACATAGTTAGTACCAAACCGACCAAGCCAGTACAAAACCATTTCATTTTCAATTCGCAAATATATATAGAGAAAAACACACACACGATCGGTTTAGTCTACAAGTGATTAAAATATGTAACCACCTTCCTACCCCCAAATTCTAAATTATTTGATTCATAAAAGACGATAAAATATCGTTCATAGTTACATATCTTAAGGTACTTTTCATCATAAACATCGTTCATACTTGCATATCCTTAAACCATAAAACATCCTAAATGTGCTTACTATCATAAAATATACATAGAAGTACTTACTTGGAAGCGACAGGAAGGAGGCTTGATGTGTATGTAGTGAGATGGTAACTGCTCTGATACCAACCTGTAACGCCCATTTTTTTTTCTTTTTTTTCATAAAACGGCGTTACGCTAAACATACATGTGCATATAAAACATCTTAAGGCAGCGGAATCATAAATTCTTTTTCACATGCTTTTAACCATGCAATTAGTGCTTAAATCATATACACATATCTAGCATCATGATATCACTTTTCGTAACCCATTCATAAGCTTTCATGAGCATTTCAGGTAACCTATTACCAGCATGCATAGCATCATGATTATTTACTTTCCATAATTCATTCATAAGCCTTTCAGGTAGCAAGTAGTTTATCCATAACTTCATAAGTAGTAGGTTGTTTCATAGGCATAGCTATCATAAGTAAAGCATAACCAACATAAGTATTGTAAGATAATAAAACATGCAATCAGTGAAATGAGAGGGACTCTTGGCCATGTCACTACCACACACACATGGTCTTGCCTCTCCTGCTGCTCCCTTTGAAATCTCTTGCTTAATCTGCGGTATAAGAAAATAAAACTATAAGCACGGAGGTTTAGTAAGACCCTTTTTTCCTACTCACAAAATTCATACGTCGTACAAACATGAACATAGATATCATCAAGGCATTAGCATGAACATAAATATCATCATGGCATCATAGTCTAACATGAACATGAATAAAATCATGGCATTATAATTTGGCATGAATATAAATTAAATCATGGCATCATAAATTAGCATGAACATAAATAAAATCACAGTAATATTATCTGGCATGTACATAAATAAAATCATGGCATTATCATTTGGCACGAACATAATTAAAATCATGGCATCATAAATTAGCATGAACGTAAATAAAATCATGGCATCCTAACTTAGCATAAACATAAATAAATCATGGCATCATAAATTAGCATGAACATAAATAAAATCATGGCATCCTAACTTAGCATGAACATAAATAAAATCATGGCATCCTAACTTAGCATGAACATAAATAAATCATGGCATCATAAATTAGCATGAACGTAAATAAAATCATTTGCATAAACATACCTTGCATAAACTTACTTTGCATAATATTCTTATCATAAATATAATGCATAACATGGATGGATGCATGTGGCAAATGTATACATATATAAGGATGCTTAATCTTTAAAATCATGCTTTTAAATACTTTAACATAATCATAACATTCATTGGACCCTGGCTTGTACCACATTCATACATCATATGCGCGCATCCCTAAGTAAATACGAGGTAGCTAATCTCGACCTACTAGGGTAGGGACAGCTTCATCGGTAGTCCCGAACCATAAGGACAGCTTCATCGGTAGTCCCGAACTGTGGACAGCTTCATCGGTAGTCCAGAACCGTGGACCTTACTTAGGTCCGGTACAAGCCCATTCATAAAATAAAATATCTTCACATGCTTCTTCATTCATAAACATTCATAGCATATTCATTCATTCATCATTTTCGTTCCATAACATCATTATGCCTCGAAAGCATAAACTTTAACTTCATTCGTCCTTTTCATTCTTAAACATGGCATACGTACTTATCATTCGTAAAGCATGGCATACATGTAAATTATTCATAAAGCATGGCATACATACGCATCATTCCTAAAGCATGGCATACATGAAATTATTCATAAAGCATGGCATACATACGTATCATCCCTAAAGCATGGCATACCTACATATCATTCACAAGACATGGCATACATTCACAACATTCATAAATCATGGCACATGTCTAAACATTTAGGAATCATCTTCACAAGTGACCTAACATATAATTCATGATACATAAGCTAGGGTTTCAATTGGCATAACTATTCTTCCAACATACTTAAATCTCTACATACATCACCGTACCCCATAAACCTGCATCCTTGGGGTCTTAACCCAACCCAAACCCTAAGCCTTGGGAGTTGGCCGAATGGTTCCCTAGCATGAGGCTCCATCACTCACTCAATAGGGAGGTTTCCATGAGTAAAAGAACATCCATACATCACATACAAGGCCTTAGGGAGCCATCAAACCCCCATAATTGGAGTTAACCTAAGCCCTAGCCCTACCTTGGGACCTTGGCCGAAACCCTAATGGGTCACCATTACATGAATAAATTCATAAAATTACAAATTTACATCCTACACCTTATACATACTTCCATAGGGAAACATTTGCAACCTTGTTTGGAGTTAACCTTAGGCCCTAGCCCTACCTTGGGACCTTGGACGAAACCCTAATGGGTCACCATCACATGAATAAATACATAAAGTTACAAATTTACATCCTATAATTTACATATACTTCCATAGGAAAACATTTGAACCTTTGCTTGGAGTTAGCCTTGAGCCCTAGCCCTATATCCCATCTTGGCCGAAAGTTTCTAAGGCCTTAAATCATGTACAAACTTTCACATAACCCTTATTAACATCTCTTACCACATAATAAAACATAAGGAACAATATTAAGGAGTTGGATCCAAACCAAAGCATAGAACCCATGGTGGTCGAACCCTTGGTAGCCCTAACTTTGGTATTTCTTCATATATGGTTCAAACAATTTCTTGTATCATGAAAATAACTCAAAAACCATTATACCACAGGTGAGGGAGTCTTACCTTGGGTTATCTTTGTTTTTAGACCTTAAAAAGGAAGATGATGAAGACTTTGGTTGTCCCTTGATCACCCTTAGCTCTTGTAACCTTGTAGATGACCCTTAGCACTTGAAGATTAAGCCCTCTTATGAAGTTTTCTCAAGGAAAACCTTCCTTGATGTTTCGGCCAGCTTGAGGGAGGAGGAAGAAGAGAGGTGGAATTGATGGAAGGAAGAAAGAAACTCTCAAACCCCCCCCCCTCTTTATAACACATCAAGGAGGCAACTGAAGAGTCATGCTTGATGACTCTTCATTTTTCCTAAGCCTTAACCATAATCCACTTCATTTCCTCATAGCACTCCCTTGCTAGGTGAATTGGTTAGAGCATGCATGGTTGAACAAGAGGTCCAAGGTTCAATCCTTGGTGCATGCACTAATTTTTGTATTTTATTATATATTTTTTTTCTATTATTTCGAAAATCCCTTAAAAATCCCCCCATAATTATGTTAATATTTCTCATTAAAATCTCTTTATATTTACATAAATTCTTACTTAAAATTCACCAATAATTAAGGTACTAGAAAGCCCATATAAAGCCCATTAGTGCTTATTTTTCCCAATCTAAATGAGAAAACATGGATTTCAAAGCTAAAATCCGTATTAATATTTCTAGGTCCTTTGGAAAATTATCTAGACATGCTCAATATTTTAAAAAAATATTAAGAGAATTTTTCGGGTCGTTACAATCCCCCATATCTCGTGAAAGTTCGTCCTCGAACTTAGAATAACTCCGGGTACTTGCGCCTCATCTCGTCCTCGCGTTCCCAGGTAGCTTCCTCAAACCGTTGACTTTGCCATAAGACCTTGACCAAGGGCACCTCTTTACTCCTTAGCTTCTTGTTTTCCCGATCTAAGATCTGGATAGGTCGGCTTTCATAACTTAGGTCCTCCTGTACTGGTACCGACTGTGGCTCAATCACTTGGTCCATGTTTGGGAGACACTTCTTAAGCATTGACACATGGAACACATTATGAATAGCTGACATTTCCTGAGGCAGCTCCAATTCGTACGCCACTTTGCCAACTCTTTTTAGTACCAGGTACGGTCCCACATATCGCGGACTTAATTTCCCTTTCTTCCCGAATCTCGTTATCCCTTTCATCGGCGCCACTTTAAGAAATACCAGATCCCCAATATTGAATTCCAGTGGTCTACGCCGGACATCGACATAACTCTTCTGCCGGCTCCGAGCAGCTTCTATCCGTTGTCGAATATTCTGTATAGCTCGGGTGGTGCTGTCGATGACATCCGTTGTGAGCCCCATTTCCTTCTTTTCACCACCCTCATACCAACAGATCGGAGACCTACATCTCCTCCCATACAACGCTTCATAAGGTGTCATTCCAATAGTAGCTTGGTAGCTATTGTTGTACGCGAATTCCGCTAAGCATAGATATCGACACCAGCTTCCTTTGAAATCCAAGGCACAAGCTCGCAACATGTCTTCTAGTACTTGATTCACCCGTTCAGTCTGCCCATCAGTCTGAGGGTGAAAGGCGGTGCTAAATCGCAATTTAGTGCCGAGAGACTTTTGAACACACTCCCAGAAGTGCGAAGTGAACCGACCATCCCTATCTGAGATGATGGTCTTGGGAACTCCATGAAGTCTGATTATCTCCTTAGCATACAACCGAGCCAGTTGCTCAATCGAATTAGTCATCTTGATAGCTAAGAAGTGAGCAGACTTCGTCAACCTGTCCACATCCACCCATACCGCATCATATCCATTTGTAGTCTTGGGAAGTCCCGAAATAAAATCCATAAAGATATCTTCCCATTTCCATTCCGGAATCGGAAGTGGCTGCAGAACTCCTCCGGGTCGCTGGTGCTCTACCTTCACTCGTTGGCAGGTCAGGCAAGTGCCAACATGCAGAGCCACATCTCTCTTCATACCGGACCACCAGAATTTCTCTTTTAAACCTTGATACATCTTGGTGGATCCCGGATGCATTGAATAAGGGGTTTCATGAGCTTCGACTAATATCGCTCTTCGTAGCTCCGGGTCATTAGGAATACATAGTTGATCCCTAAGATAGAGCCTAAATTGATTTTCACAGCCTAGTCTGTCTCACCCAACTCTAGGGTTATCAATCACGTTAGCCTTATAGATTTTGTGAGACAGGTTTTAATAAATAAAATTATTTTGTAAAGTCATGATTTATTTTGAAAAAGTTAAATTAATTTTGAAAATAGTTGATTTTGAGTTTTTTTTTAAATGTTTGAATCTACAATTAACTGAAACTTTGTGTTAGATTCAAATTTGACAAATAATAATTTGAATTTGAATTTCAAAAATTGGCTTCCAGGTCTTGGCGAGGCACTAGGCCTTCTTTGGTCGTAGCCTTATTGGATCATCAACCCTTTCCTTGACAAAGCCTTTTAATGAAATTTCATTTTCAAAAATTATTTTGAAAAATTCTGGTCTAACTAGTTTGGGTCTTGGATCGGTAGCTTCGGCTAGTTTCACCAGTCTAAAGAGACCAAGTATAGTATACTTGACCTTATTAGAATTGGTTTCTCTAACGTACTATCATCTCACCTCCACCCAATACTATGTTGTTCAAATTTCAGTTAAGTTGGTTCAGTCCTTAAATTAACCATTCCTAAGTCTAAGCATGGTAAATTGCAAAAATTTAATAAACAAGCAAGCATGCAATTTAAAACAAGAATAGAGATTTATCTAACTATGAATATTGTTTTTAATTTGGCTCCCCCTGGACTAAAGCCGCGGTAATGGTTCGGCAAGATGTGAATCTTGTCCTTAGGGATCCAATACTAATTTGATCCAGTTTGTTTGTTCAAGCACAGTTTGGGTACTCATGCCTGAACTTTAGGTCTGGACTGGGTCAGTACAGCATAGTAGGATCTTTGTCTAGATTTGGTTCTATAGCCCAATCCGGATCGATTTAGGACCGACTTTTATTTTTCAAGAATCATGTCAAGACCCTTGGAACCAGAAGTGAATCGTTCTAAGGCAGCTCTATGATCCTTAACTTGAGTTTTCAAGAAAGAGTTCTCTGTTTCAAGTTTTTCAACTTAAGCAGAGGTTCCTTCTTGAACCTTCTCAGTTAAGGGTTCAGAGTCTGCTCTCTCTTTCAGGAATTTTACTTCCTGTCTGAGAGACTCGACTCGGATTTTGGCTTTTTTCAAATCTCGAGAAAGATAAGAAATTAATTTGCATAATTACATTCTAGAAAAACCACTTACAGTTATTTCGCCAATTTCTGAAAAAGTGAGTTTGCCGTCATCCGGCTCCGATTCTGACTTGGTCTCGATTTCTTCTGAGGCGGTTAGTGCGAGCAGGTTAGACTGTGGGGCCTCATCTTCTTCCTCGGAGGAGGACTTGTCCCACGTTGCCTGAAGTGCTTTCTTTCTTCTTGCTTTCTTGGCTTCTTTTAGGTTAGGGCATTCGAATTTGAAATGTCCCTTTTTGTTCCACTCGAAGCATGTCACACTTGATTTGTTCTTAGTTGATTCAGCTTGATCTTCCTTCTTTCAGCTGGTCTTTCTTCTGTTGGATTGATTCTTCAATTCCTTGTAGTAGTTCCGGGCCAGTCGGACCAGCTTAGGTCAATCTCCTTCGTCATCTTCTGAGTCTGAGTCTGAATCAGACTAGGGTGCAGGTTGAGGTTTCTTCTTGGAGATCTTTCCAGCTTTACCTGCAATAAAGGTAATGTCTTTCTCGGCCAGGGTGCAGTTAGTCTGCTCATGTAACTCAAGTTCTGAAAATAGTTCATCTAATTTAATTTTTGAAAGGTCCCTTGAAACCTTGTATGCATCTACCATAGATGCCCACAAGGTGTTTCTCAGGAAAGCATTAGGAGCGTACCTTATTAGGTCACGGTTTTCTACCTTGTGATCGATGGTGTGTAATCCGTTCATTAACTCTTGAATTCTGGCGTGGAGTTGAGCTGTTGTTTCATTGTCGTTCATCTTGATCGTGTACATCTTGTTCAGGAGGAGATCTCTCTTGCTGATTCGAGTATCTGATGTTCCTTCGTGCAGCTTGATCAGCGTACCCCACAACTCCTTTGCACTGTTGAATGGTCCTACCCGATTCAACTCCTCCTTGGTCAGGCCGCATTGAAGTGTTTGGGTTGCTTTGGCATCAGCTTCAATTTTTCTTTTCAAAGCGGTATTCCACTCAGCGTAAGCCTGTGGCATTCCTTCAGCATTCTTTGGAATCTCCAGTCCAGACTGGATGATTATCCACATGTCCACCTGAGTTTTCAGGTGGACCTCCATCCGACTTTTTCAGTAGGAGAAGTCCTCCCCACTGAATAGCGGTGGTTTGGCTGTGCTGAATCCTTCTTGCATGGACATTTATCTGAAGATAATAGTAAAAGAAAAAATATCCCAAGACTTGGTCTTGGATTAGTAGTGCGGGAAGAGAAAGAAAAAAAATATTTATCGAGGGGTGTTGCATCAACCTCGATTAACGAGAAATATTTCGAACGAAAAAAGAATTAAAAAGATTTCATAAAAATCTGAAAAATTCTCAAATTGGTGATTGCACCAATTTTGAGCTTCCCCGCTCTGATACCACTTGTTGGATCGAGAGAATACGATAGAGCGGGGTGAATATCGTAAAGCGTTTCGGATTTAGAGAGAGTATGCACAGCGGAATTTTAACACAAAAACCAAACGCAAACACCACGATTTACTTGGTTCGGAGTTGCGGTCGGCTCCTACTCCAAGGCCCACGGTCGTTGACCATTTACTGCGGACAATACTATAGTCACGCAAATAATTACAAGAAAATGTACAGTAGTAGTGCAGAGAAAGTACAATTAAAAAATTAACTCTTCTTTTACCGACGCCCGGTGTAGATCGTTCTTCGGTGCGTAGGGTCATCGCCGGTGCTAGAATCTCGAGATGGAAGTTTTCTGGAGCAGAGCGCTTGAGTAGAAGAGAGTATTGGCGTTGGAAGAAGTGATGCTTGAAGCCTTGGGGTCGAGGGGCTTTTTATAGCCTCCCAGGGCGCCCTGAACGTTGGGGGCGCCCCCCCCCCCCCACGTGTCAATCGATCCGGTTAAGTCTCAGTCAGCCGCTATCCCTCCAGGATCGGGCTGAGGTTTGACCAGGGCGCCCGGGACGCAGGGGGCGCCCTGGTTGACTCTTTCAACGGGCTTCTTAGCTGGATAAGTTTTATCCGCTTCGTTAGCTTGAGCCCGGGGCGCCCAAGGCATCCGGGGCGCCCGGGAGCATGGGGGTGCCCCGGAGCTATGCCTCCGAAGCGTTTTCTTGCTCAACCCATGTTTGGCTCTTACTTAGGGCGCCCAGAACCTCCCGGGCGCCCAACCCAGCTGCTGCCTCACTCCTTTGAGGCGTTCTGAGCTGCAGAGACTCGTTCCTTCGGTCCTGCATCCAGGGTTAGTACCAAACATAATAAAGCAAGAACGTTAGTGAATTTTACAGTCGTAGCTGTCTTGGTTCTGACTTTGGGTCTCCAAAATGGAGCCCTAGGTCGAGCCGACGCCTACTATTCCCTCGATGGGGAACGCGTCCTCACCTACTCCTCTCGGGAGAGTTTACCTTTTGCCAACCAGCTCCTCCGGTTGGACTTTTGACTGATGCACCTGACCAGGTCTTCGTGCCCACCGCCCGAGCAGGTCTTCGTGCCCACCTTCCGAGCAGGTCTTCGGTGCCCAGCTCCTTGCCAGGGCTTCATGCCCAGTCCTTGACCAGGACTTCGTGCCCAGTGTACCTAGGACTTCTTTTCCTGTATACTTAGTGAACATGTTAAATCAACATAATATCTTAACTTTTGAACCCTTTTTCCATTATCAAAACACAGGTTCGACTTGGGTGCTGTCTGCACCAACAATTGATAGTTATGGATTTCTACCAGTATATCAGGATGGATCAGATGATATCAACAAGTATATTGTTAGAGTCAACAAATGTGGTTGGAGGAAAAGAAGTATTTTTTGGGAGCTTCTATATTGGAAATATTTACTTATTCGTCATAATTTGGATGTGATGCATATTGAGAAAAATTTCTTTGATAACATCATTAATACTGTCTTAAATGTGCATGGGAAAACAAAAGATACAACAAAATCTCGTGAAGAATTAAAACAATTAGTGAGCAGGCCTGAGTTGCATCAGAATGAAACAACTGGTAAATATCCGAAGGCTTGTTATATATTGGACAAAGAAAGTAAGCAAGCATTGTGTTCTTGGTTGAAAAACATAAAATTCCCAGATGGATATGCCTCTAATATGTCTCGTTGTGTGGATACGAATAGATCTAAAATGGTTGGAATGAAGAGTCATGATTGTCATGTGTTATGCAAAGATTAATTCCAATAGCTTTCCAAGAATTACTTCCTAATAATGTTTGGCAAGCACTTACAGAATTAAGCCTTTTTTCAAAAATTGACTTCTAGAGTTGTTACAGTAGCAGATATGTTACGCCTTCAGACAGAGATTCCTTTAATACTATGTAAGCTTGAGCGAATATTTCCACTAAGCTTTTTTGATTCAATAGAGCATTTGCCTATTCATTTACCTAGCGAGGCACAAATTGGTGGTCCTGTACAATACAGATGGATGTATCCTTTTGAAAGATTTCTTAAAAAATTAAAGAATAATGTGTGTAACAAAGCAAGAGTTGAGGGATCAATATGTATGTAACGACCTAGAAAATTTTTTTAATATTTTCTTTAAAATATTAAGCATGTCTAGATAATTTTTCAAAGGATCTAGAAATATTAATACGAACCTTAGCCTAGAAACCCATATTTTTCTCATTTAAATTGAGAAACTAAGTACTAATGGGCTTTTTAGTGCCATTATTATGAATAAAGAATGATAAGTATGAATGAAGATGATGGTTATGCCTTAATTATGAATGATAAGTATGAATGATGAAGGCACAACGATGATATGAAATAAGTATGAATGATAAGTATGAATGACAAGTATGAATGATGAAGTATGTATGTTTATTTTCATGCATAAGGCTTGTACCAGACCGAAGTAAGGTCCAAGGGATGGGTACCTTAAGAACGCCCCGATTCTGGACTACCGAAGCTGTCCACGATTCTGGCACTACCGAAGCTGTGCAACAGGGATGGGCACCTTAAGAACGCCCCGGTTCTATGACTACCGACTATGCTGTCCTTACCCTAGTAGGTTGAGGCTAGCTACCTCATATTTACTTAGGGATGCGCGCTTATGATATATGTATGTGGTACAAGCCGGGGACCCCAATGATGTTATGTTTATGTTAAGCACTTAAAAGTATGTTTTTAAAAACTAAGCATCCTTATGTAGTAAATGCATTTGACTCATTCATACATCCATGTTATGCATCGCGCCAGGGTAAGTATATTTTATGTTGTGTGTTTATGCTCATAACTTATGTTCATGTATGCTAAGAATTATGTTATGTATAAGTATGTCTTATGTTCATGTATGCTAAGAATTATGTCATGTATAAGTATGCCTTATGTTCATGTATGCTAAGAATTATGTCATGTATAAGTATGTCTTATGTTCATGTATGCTAAGAATTATGTTATATATAAGTATGTCATATGTTCATGTATGCTAAGAATTATGTTATGTATAAGTATGCCTTATGTTCATGTATGCTGAGAATTATGTCATATATAAATATGCTTTATGTTCATGTATGCTAAGAACCATACCATGTATAAGTATGTTTCATGTTCACGTAGGTATGCTCATGTTCATGTATGTTAAGATTTATGCCATGCTAAGTAGGTTGTAGATCTATGGTGATGTTAAGAATCATGCTATGTTTGTTGTTCATATGCTTACGACTCATGCTATAACTATGCTTATGTTTATATTCGAAGTTATGTTATGCCAGATGCTTGATATGTTTATGTTGAAGCAACGTATGGTTTTTGTGACAGCCCGCCTTCTCTCCCTCTTCCTTAAGGCGACCGTAACTTTCACTTGACCTAAACTTTACCATATTCTTAGCCTTAGGTTACAACTACTTGACTTCCCTTAACTTGCTCTAATTTTTTTTTCTTCCTTCTCTTTTTTTTCAAAAAAAAACAAAACAACTTTCATTTTATTTGCTTTGCAAGGATTTGACCCTTAGACCTCTTCGTTGTAACACTAAAACACTAACCAGCTGCTCTATACCACTTCTATTCAATGGTACCAGTCGACTGCTATATAGCTAGTCGACTGGTATCGGCCACAGTAAGTTTCTGGGCGCGACACCAGTCGACTGGCCTCTTGGCAGTCAACTGGTGCATCGAACAGAAGCTACTGTTCAATAGGGCAGTCGACTGGTTCTGAACCAGTCGACTGGCACGCCTGAAAACCTACATTTCAGACCTGAAAACCATCTCCATCAATCCACAAAACATATACCTTCAAGCCATACAAAGACATAACTCCATTTCTATACTCTATACTAGTTTTCTAAACATTTTAGCAATTCAAAACAACCACATAAACTTGAAATTAGGACTTTTGCGGAAGTAAATAAGCTATCAAAATATGTGTGAACTTTAGACTAGAGTTTGTACCCAACTTTGTATCTATGCAAGGTTTAAACAAAGTCATTCATTCTACCACTTCGAAACACCAAAACACATGTTCTACAAGACTTAATCCAATGATCTCTTCCACGGTTCCGCCGTCACTGAACATCAATGCAAGTCCCTTCGCCTCCTTAACTTATGCTTTTTCTTTACCTTTGTCTGCAATAGAAGGAAATGCAACTAATAAGCAAATTGCTTAGTAAGTAAATCCTAACTCACAAATCCAACAATAAGAGATAAACATGCTCTTTTCAAATAATGCTTGCTTCAAAACACATGCATTTTGAAATACTTACACATGGAAACTTTCATATACTTATCATGCTCAATCATACTTGAAAACATTTACTAGCACTAAAACATTGGCAAATCTAACATGCACATAATTTCTTTTGAAACTTACTAATGATACATTTCCATACTTTAAAACACAACTTCTTTGCTCTTTCCCTTTAACATGCTTATAACATAACCATGTTATCATACATAACAAAACATGCACTTAAGGAAATTGAAACACTTTCATATACTCATATACTTCAAAATAATAATCAACATTCTCAGACCTTGACAATGTACCTGGTATCAGTGTACCAATGCGCGCATCCCTAATAGGTTTCGGGGTAGCTAGCCACCGCACCCTATTAGAGCTTCTTTCTAACTTTCTGTGGGCCTCTCTTTTGCCCGGTACATGTAACTTTACAAAAGTAAAATACTTTCTTACTCATAATGCTTGTATTTATCAAGTTAACTTTCTTTTTCATAAATCTTGCACTATAAACCTTTACCTTTTCTTACTTGGAACTTTCATCGAGCACATTACGTGCCCTTAACCCAAAACTCATTTTTGGGACTTTCTTACTCATAATGCTTGTATTTATCAAGCTAACTTTCTTTTTCATAAATCTTGCACTATAAACCTTTACCTTTTCTTACTTGGAACTTTCATCGAGCACCTTGAGTGCCCTTAACCCCAAAACTCCTTTTTGGGACTTTTCAAGAACTTACTCTTGTCATACTTAGGTCACATACATAAAAACATACTCCAATTCATATTCTATGATAAAACATGTATTCTTTAGGAACTTAAAACACACAAATAAGAAAACCATAATCTTAAAGCATGCATTTAGATCACAAACATGGTTCTACAACGAGAAATACATGGCGAAACAACTTCTATTGCAGTTGAGTAATTTACTTACACTTTTCTTGAAGAAAACTCACTAAGTATCTCGAAATTCCTAATGTAGGGTTCTTTTCCTCTTCCTTTGCAAGAAAACTTCACTTCTTGGCCCTAGGGAAGAAGCACTAGGTTCTCCACTCAAGAGGAGGAAGAGGAAGTAAGGAAACTCCTCTCCTTTCTCCCTATTTTCGCAGCCTCCACCCCTGTTCGCCGTAGCCTCCTCCAAGCCCTAATGGGGTCTTAACTCAACTTAAGTGGAAGTTTGAATACCCCTTCATGAAACGGGCTAAATCAACTATAATATTATTTCGCTTTATCTTTTTTTGTGCTTGATACCCTAGCCCAGCTGGTTACTTGGATGCCCTTAAGGGCTTGCTTTCCTTGTGGTCACGGGATCAAATCCCACCCGACCCCTTATTTTTTTCTTTTTATTTTTAATCCGAAAAAATGCCATAAAATTCTGAAAAATCCCAAATAATACCAGAAAATTATTGGGTGTTACAATCCTCCCTACCTTATAAAAAGTTCGTCCTCGAACTTAGAACAGCTCT